>JAOTOM010002176.1:0-93492 GCA_034440615.1 Ashinkailepas kermadecensis
ACCGCCGAGATTCGCCACCACAATTCACCGCCGTGATCCACCACTCTGATCCGGCACCCTAACCCGGCACCGTGATCCGGGACGGCTCCGCTGTGCCGGGAGCTCCGCTGTGCTGTGCCGGGAGCTCCGCTGTGCTGTGCCGGGAGCTCCGCTGGTCCCGGGGCTCCGCTGTGCTGTGCCGGGAGCTCCGCTGTGCCGGGGGCTCCGCTGTGCTCCCCATGCCTCCGCTGTGTCCGGAGCCAGACCCGCCGCGACTCCTCCGACACTCATTCACTCAAGCGCTGGCCGAGGGACGACCAGCGCTCAGACTGCAACGCTGCCCCGCGCACTGGACAACGCCCGAGTCCAAATGGCGACCGGCGAAAGTCCGACTATTTCGATGGCCTTGATTTACACGCAGTTAAGCGCTAATGTCGTTTCTCCACGAAGTCAGGAGCCCAGTTGCCGACATTGTCGTTCCGATCCAGCAGTGCCAGTTAGGCAGCCAGGTGGCTGACGTTTGAGCCACGCCGTGGACACGTGTCGTCGGACGTGCACGTGACACGTGTCTTGTCACCACGGCACGAGATAGGTGCAAGTCACAGTTGGCAAGGCGATCTCCGGGCGATGAGAGATCGTGGCGACGGCCGCACTGTATTAGTAGCATCGCTATATGATCGGCAGATGATGCGAATGCACTCAGAGGCATGGGTGTAGGAACAGTGAATGGGGGAGGGGAGGCGGGAGGCAGCCCCACCCTGCCCAGTCACGGACGAGCTTAACATAAATAGCTCCTAAAAAGGTGCATGCATGGGAAAAAGCTAACTTCAAAATGGCTTCTCCAAGCCAATTTGGGACAGTTCCTGCGCCCCTGTTCAGAGGTGAAATGAACCCGAAAGAAGCAACCAGATTAATGTCATAGGATACCGTCTAATATGACATTAATGTCATATGATAATGTCATATGATAATGTCATATGATAATGTCATATGATAATGTCATATGATAATGTCATGATAATGTCATATGATAATGTCATATGACATTAAAATTAATGTCTTAGGATACCGATGAAGTTCCCATTGTATGCGAAATCTGCGGTGGTACACTGATGTCGTTAATTGTGACGAGGAAGTTGGTTGCGGCCTATTAATGTAATGCAACAACACCTGCGGCAGACAGTAGGAGCAGCTGTTCGACATCTTCTACTCGGGCAGAGCATTTTGCAACAGGGAAGCCCAGAGAGAGGCTACCACTCACCGCACGTGGCATCGACGCCATTTCGATAATGTAAATGAGCTTAAGTGGCCGCATTGTTGAAGAGAGTGCCCCGTTTCTCCATGACGGTCGCAGCACTTGTAGTTAATGGTGGCTGGGGCGCTTCAGCCCCCGCCTTCCCGCATCAGCATCCACGCAAGAGCTTTCTCCTTCCGGGCAGCCTCGTCCTGGAAGCCTCGTCCTGGAACGTGCTGTCACCGGCCACCACCGCTTCTCGGACACGGGGCGAGTTCGTTTCAATGTTTAATCGCAATGTCTCTGAAACTGACTGGACGTGTCCAGTGTTTTATCTTTATATCTTTATATCTTTATATTGCTCTATACGCTCGTCTATGCTCATTTGTGCAGTGGTGTCTTTTGGACTGCAATGGGACTCAAGCCGCATGTTCACCCATTGTATGGAATTTGTTTGTTATAATTACAAATACAGGTCAAAATAAAAACACACCGCTGGCACCATTGATGATACCGACGGAGATGATGCCGATAGAGCGCCAATAGAATGATGCGATAAGAAATCGTCGATCTGGTCTCAACGTCGGGTTGAGGAATTGACAGGCATTTTGTTTTGGCAAAATACCTTAAAAAAAAGAACTGGTAGTTATCAGTGTGCCAGAATGTGAACCGATAGCGTTGGACCCGGGAGATAAAATTTCAATAGCAGAAGTTTCACAATGTTCTTTGGCATTGAATTAGAGAACGAACCTGAGCCGCGGCATCCCCAACATTTGTCCACTGCGGGTTCCCTATATATCAGTGCTCCTTATTCGCGAGGAGGATCTAAACAAAGCCACAATATAGACTGCTGTCAATGTATAAGTTCAGTCCAGCTAGTGGATTATATCCTTTTTGTTACTGGCTCACTGTTCTTAGTATTACTATCTACCTTATTAGTATTTATGGTATAAGTATGATCTTGATGATGATATTATTCGTATTATTATAATTAGTACTCTTTTTTCATTCTTATTACTGCTAGTAGTAGTAGTAGTAGCAGTAGTACTCGTATTATCATTCGTATTCTTCTTTGCGTTTCAGTTTATAATTCTCATTACTGCAAGGTCTTCGATTATTACCTGCCATGGACATGATTTGTAGTTCATATTTCATCAGCATGAAATCCACGCAACCTTGACATTACCACCCGGACTGAATGCGGTCAAATGACCGGCGTGGTAGTGCGGTGCTCTTAACACGGCCGAAACATCATCTCGCTGGCGCAGTGTGGCTAATGCGCCTGTCTCGAGTGTCTCAGGCCCTTGACCTAAATGTGACCCGGGCGGGCTTTTCCTCTGCCGGCTGGTGCCCCGGAGGTGCAGTGCAGCAGCTGGACAGTGTTCGTCGTGTCGCCGCATTGACGCTCGTGACGTCGCACATCGGTCTGACGGTCTGCACTTAAGCAGATCGTTCGGTCCGGTGGCACGCCCTGGGGGCACGCCCTGAGGGAACGCCCTGGGGGCACGTCCTGAGGGCACGCCCTGAGGGCACGCCCTGAGGGCACTGCCCTGGGGGCACGGCCTCGCCTCGTGTCACAGAAGCAGTCCTCTGTTCACCGGGCCTAACGGCTGGGAATAGTCGGCGCGGCTGGGAATACGCCCGCTCCGTGCTAAACGCCAGCTGTGTGCACGTGCTAACGGCTGGGAATCCGCCCGCTGTGTGCACGTGCTAACAGCTGGGAATCCGCCCGCTGTGTGCACGTGCTAACAGCTGGGAATCCGCCCGCTGTGTGCACGTGCTAACAGCTGGGAATCTAAGAGCAGGCGCGTGAACAAAATAGTTCCGCAAAGGTGCCGAAAATTGGAACATCTGCCATGTATGTAATCACTATCTGTCACTGTCTGTCTGTCACTGTGTCTGTCACTGTCTGTCACTGTCTGTCTGTCACTCTGCCACTGTCTGTCTGTCACTCTGTCTGTCACTCTGTCTGTCACTGTCTGTCTGTCACTGTCTGTCTGTCACTCTGTCTGTCACTCTGTCTGTCACTGTCTGTCTGTCACTGTCTGTCTGTCTGTCACTCTGTCACTGTCTGTCTGTCACTGTCTGTCTGCCACTGTCTGTCTGTCACTGTCTGTCTGCCATTGTCTGTCTGCCACTGTCTGTCTGTCACTGTCTGTCTGCCGTTTCTCAGTGTCCCAGTATCCCGGATAATGACTGGTGAGCATGGTTGAGATGACGGCGAGCTTTCCCGTCGAGCGCGGTGCTAGCACCGGCCAGAGGACGGTCCCGTGCTGCGCAGTGGTGCACTGGTGCGTGCAAGCTGGTCCAGCCCACCTCCGGCCCAGCCCACCTCCGGCCCAATTACCGCCCAGCCCACATAAGTGGACTTCTCGTCGGGTCCGGCGCTAGTGCTGGCTCTGTTGCTGGCTGGCTCTGACTTGGTGGCTCTGACTTGCTGGCTCTGGATGTTGCTGGATGTTGCTGGCTCTGACTTGGTGTGGCCAGTTGATGTGGTCAGTAGCGTGGCCAGTGGGAATGATATGGTCAGTAGCGTGGTCGTGGCCGGCTCGTGGGCCGTCCGAGCAGGCCAGTGGCGCTACCACGACTAGCGGGCCGCTGTGTGTTCTTGTCGCCTCCGTCTGGCGGCTGACCGCGACCAGTCGGACGTGTCGCGGCCGCGGTCAGAGCCACAACGGTGGCTCTTGTCGATGGCCAGTGTCTCGCCGGTGTCTCCTGTGGATGGTCAGTGTCTCACCCGTGTCTCCTGTGGATGGTCGGTGTCTCTCCGGTGTCTCCTGTGGATGGTCAGTGTCTCACCCGTGTCTCCTGTGGATGGTCAGTGTCTCTACGGTGTCTCCTGTGGATGGTCAGTGTCTCACCCGTGTCTCCTGTGGATGGTCAGTGTCTCTCCGGTGTCTCAGGGGGATGGTCAATGTCTCAACGGTGTCTCCTGTGGATGGTCAGTGTCTCTCCGGTGTCTCAGGGGATGGTCAATGTCTCGACGGTGTCTCCTGTGGATGGTCAGTGTCTCACCCGTGTCTCCTGTGGATGGTCAGTGTCTCTCCGGTGTCTCAGGGGGATGGTCAATGTCTCGACGGTGTCTCCTGTGGATGGTCAGTGTCTCACCCGTGTCTCCTGTGGATGGTCAGTGTCTCTCCGGTGTCTCAGGGGGATGGTCAATGTCTCGACGGTGTCTCCTGTGGATGGTCAGTGTCTCAACGGTGTCTCCTGGACCGGTCAGTATATCCGGACGTTATCAGGTGTCCACCAGGGTGAATACTGGAAACGTGATGTTGAGGTCGAAACGCAGTGGCCCACGAATCATAGAATACTTCTTTATTACTGAACCTATTCATTGCAAGCGTTAGGAGTTATAGTTGTGTTACTAAATTATCCATGCCCAGAGAGGGGGATGAAAATAGATTTCAATAAAATTAGTATTCTTAAAAGCAGTGAAAATCCAAACTGATCCAACTCCAGCATGATATGAGATCCATGAGATCCAACTCCAGCATATGAACCTGGGCACGATCATATCCGGATATCAACGTCTTGCCTCTTAATAGCGTTGGCTTCATTCGCACCGCCGTCCTGATTCGGCACGATCATTGAGATTTATCTATCATCTTGGCGGTGAGCTTGTGACGTCACTGCGACGTCACTGCGTGTGTGGCTGGTGACGTCGCTCGGCTGCGGCTTTGTGAATCACTGATTGCATGCGCTGCAGTGAACAAGTGAAGCAAGCGCTCTGCTCCGCACAGGGGAACAAAATGTGCTCGCATTGCTACCACCATGCAACGGCTTTGACTGTCCAGAGGTCCTGACACCCAGAGGGTATCAGGACCCTTCCCACCCCTTGGTGATGACGCTAACGTAGCTGCCGCCTTGACCAGCGGTCGTCCTAGTCCCGCACGTCCTCCGTGGCTAGGTTCGACGAGCCCGCCTTGGTGGACTCCTGAGTCATCGGTCTGTAGGCTCGACGATCTCGTTTCTCCTGCAAGCAAGCCGTTGTCCTCCGTAGCGGGGCTTGGAAGAAATGTTCGCAACAGGCCCATCTCGGCGATTTGCAGATGTGACGAAGGTCGCTTCGGTTCGCACCCAAGGCCGCCCTGTCCAGGATTAACGAGATAATGTCGGTGAATGTCCTCCCGCCGTGTCCAGGTTTAACGCCACCTTGCTGTGAGCCCGTCTGTTGAGGCAACAGTTCACAAGATGACAATATTCACCTATGTTCACGATGACCAGACTGAGCGATATCTTTGTTGTGAAAGCATATGACTCGCATCCAAGTTTGTCCAGCTAGATTCACTAGGTGATAGCCTGTGCACTCAGTCTCCATGTGTACAAGTTCTCCTCGGTTGTAACTGATTTATGTCCTCCTGTCCGTGCTTGTCCGCTTGTCTTCGTGTTTGTCCGTTTGTCTCCGTGTTTCTCCGCTTGTCTCCATGTTTGTGCGCTTGTCTCCGTGTTTATGTCCTCTGCTTCCGGGTTTGTCGGTTTATGTCTTTATTTGTGTCCTCTTGTCCGGGTTTGTCGCGGTTTCCTTCACGAAAGCTCCCGCTTGACTCTTGACGAGACGAGGTTTCCTCGACGTCCCTGCAGCGAGTTTTGACGACGTCCCAATGTTACCCCGGTGTTCTGCGTCCAGATTTGAGGAGATTTCCTCCGTGTCGGAGCACCTTGGTTCTTCGGTGACGAGATCCCAATGTAACCCCGGTGCTCGGCGCCCAGGTTTGAAGAGATCGCCTCCGTGTCGGAGCACCGCGGCTCGTCAGTGCAGCTGGTACTCAACAACGGCGCCCGCCAGGGCTTCCACACGCCCAAGGCCAGCACCATGACCGACATGCTGGAGAGGTTCATCGCCGAGAGCCAGTCGGTAAGTACCGACAGATGCCGCGGCAATCATGGCGCTGGCCTTCTTCATCTCTTCGTTACTATGTCTTTGTCAGCATGGTCTTCATCACTACCATCTTTACGGTTATAGTGTTTAGGTATGGATCTGGCTTCATCTTCGATGCGCCCTTGAAACCCAAATAGCTAACTAACTGGCTTAATATTGTCCGTGATCAATAGGTTACACGGAAGACAGAGAATCTCGGCGTTTATTATCGCGCAGTTATATGCGTACATGCAGACCTATCGGCACTGCCTCGTGCCGTTATTTTGCCGACCACCTCGTCACGGTCGTCTGAAAAATACTTGTAGTGGACAGGTTGTGCACCAGCTCGGTGCTGCTGGCCGATTCTTGGGGGATGAATGGCACTGTTCTGTATTGGGGTCAACGCCATGAGTGTTTAATTTTTGCAGAAAACACCATGCTTATAGATAAATCGAATCGATGTTCCGAGTGGCTGCCAGTTGCTCAGCGATGTCCCCATTGGTTGCCAGTTGGTCAGCCATGCCCCCATTGGCTGCCAGTTGGTCAGCGATGCCCCCCATTGGCTGCCAGTTGGCCTGCCATGCCCCCATTGGCTGCCAGTTCGTCAGCGATGCTCCCATTGGCTGCCAGTTGGTCAGCCATGCCCCCATTGGCTGCCAGTTGGTCAGCGATGCCCCCCATTGGCTGCCAGTTGGCCGGCCATGCCCCCATTGGCTGCCAGTTGGTCAGCCATACCCCCATTGGCTGCCAGTTCGTCAGCGATGCTCCCATTGGCCGCCAATTGGTCAGTGTGAGCGAGCGATCGGGTGGATTCGGCGGCAGGCGGCCGTCGATTCTAGGAAGCGGTATCCATATCGATACAGTATCAATCGATGTCGATACCGCATCCACTCAGTATCGTTCGACATCAGCATTAACCGGCATCAATACAGTATTAATCGATATCGGCACAGCATCAACCGATGTCGATGCAATATCGACCAATATCGATGCAGTATCGTTCGGTATAGATATAATATCGATGTTGATATTAATGCCAATCGACATCGATATTGAGGAGTGCAGTTCTGATCGATTGTGCCAATTTTTAGTGGCTACTTCAATATCGATGATCGCAACATGCACAAACACAGCCACGGTAACACACACACGGAGGTTAAAGCATTCGCCCTCTTGGCCTCGAGCTTGGAAGGAAAATATGATCCACAATCAGAGGAGACACAGCAGGCGCAGCAAAGGATAAAATACGTGATCTTTTCGCTGAAATGAAACGATGCATCCAACTGCATGATACACGAACCGTTTTAATGTTAGCAAGGTTTTCTTTTCTTCGACGGTGCTTACACTCCATGACCCCGGGGCGGGGATGGCCGAGTGGTTAAGGCATTGAGCTCTGGATTCCAAGGCCCCGGGAGCAACACTCGCACCACTTCGGACATTTCCAAATCCCGCGGCCCACTGGAAAACAGTGTGGGCGACGCCATTAGCCATTATCGTGCATAATTTGTGTCGCAAACCACCAAATAAACAGTAAACAACCACTCCATGAACCCGTTTACACTCCGGTAGCTTCTGACAATGGGCCATCTTAGCTACATTTTGCGGGAGACGTGCTGGAACAGTTCTCGACCGCATACGCAGACGGCTTGCTTGTTCTTTCTCGCACGCGTTCAAGTGACTAAAGACGACTTTTAAAAAAGAAAGTGGGAAGGTCAGCGAACTCTGCCTTAAATGATTGTTTTGCATGCGGTTGGAGAATACCAGGGTACCGTTAGTTTTGTTGCCTGATGTAGCTAATGTCCCCCCGAATCGCACACGTACATACTAGTTTTGTTCAGTCATGCCACCCGCAGTCTGCAGCTATTTAGTACGGTACGATCAGGGGCGTATGCCGGAGGGGGCACTGGGGGCATGTTCCCCCTCTATTTGAAATGTAGCGCCCCTCTAGCCGGGAAGATTTCCCCACGGGGAGGCGCCCTGGGGTGTTTTCTTCAGGAAGGCTCGAGTGCAACCCTCCCTTCCCCGTTCGCCGGACTGTTCAGCCAAAGGCACCCTTTTCAGAGGAAAAGACGCCTCCTTGAGATAAGAAAAGATCCTTCGATATGCCAGAGTGCAACCCCCATACTCACTTAACAAGTTTTTTTCTCAGAGCACCGAAGGCTTCCTCCGAGATAATGTGTCCCCCATGAACATTCTTGGATCAAACCTGGGGGGGGGTCCTTTTTATCCGAGATAATGTGGTCCCCAGTTGAACTATTCTTTTTGTAGTGATCCAACTCTGGGGTGGGGCCATTGTCTGGCTGTTTTGTAGTGATCCGTGCTGTGTGGTGAGACTTCGGGGTGTATGGTGGGACTCTGGGCTGTGTGGTGGGACTTCGGGGCTGTGTTGTGGGACTCCGGGTTGTGTGGCGGAATTCGGGGATGTGTGGTGTGACTCCGGGATGTGCGGTGGAACTGGTTGAGTTGTAGGACCACGCGAGCCTCGAAGGCCCGCTTTGGTCGGACCCGGCGCCGAATCGGCCGAAGGTGCCCGACTAACGTTTTGACTCGATGTCATCGATGTCATGTGACCTCACCAGTACGACATGCATGTCACGGCGGGTACCGTCTGTAGATGTCACGGTGGGTACCGTCTGTAGATGTCACGGCGGGTACCGTCTGTAGATGTCACGGCGGGTACCGTCTGTAGATGTCACGGCGGGTACCGTCTGTAGATGTCACGGCGGGTACCGTCTGTAGATGTCACGGCGGGTACCGTCTGTAGATGTCACGGCGGGTACCGTCTGTAGATGTCACGGCGGGTACCGTCTGTAGATGTCACGGCGGGTACCGTCTGTAGATGTCACGGCGGGTACCGTCTGTAGATGTCACGGCGGGTACCGTCTGTAGATGTCACGGCGGGTACCGTCTGTAGATGTCACGGCGGGTACCGTCTGTAGATGTCACGGCGGGTACCGTCTGTAGATGTCACGGCGGGTACCGTCTGTAGATGTCACGGCGGGTACCGTCTGTAGATGTCACGGTGGGTACCGTCTGTAGATGTCACGGTGGGTACCGTCTGTAGATGTCACGGTGGGTACCGTCTGTAGATGTCACGGCGGGTACCGTCTGTAGATGTCACGGTGGGTACCGTCTGTAGATGTCACGGTGGGTACCGTCTGTAGATGTCACGGTGGGTACCGTCTGTAGATGTCACGGTGGGTACCGTCTGTAGATGTCACGGCGGGTACCGTCTGTAGATGTCACGGCGGGTACCGTCTGTAGATGTCACGGCGGGTACCGTCTGTAGATGTCACGGCGGGTACCGTCTGTAGATGTCACGGCGGGTACCGTCTGTAGAGCGTGTCTCGCGCGTCCGTGCGGGCGGTGGCCGTGCCACCTGGACCGTGGCCGTCCCACCTGGACCGTAGCCGTGCCACCTGGACCGTGGTCGTCCCACCTGGACCGTGGCCGTCCCACCCGGACCGTGGCCGTGCCACCTGGACCGTGGCCGTGCCACCTGGACCGTGGCCGTCCCACCTGGACCGTGGCCGTCCCACCCGGACCGTGGCCGTGCCACCTGGACCGTGGCCGTCCCACCTGGACCGTGGCCGTCCCACCTGGACCGTGGCCGTCCCACCTGGACCGTGGCCGTCCCACCTGGACCGTGGCCGTCCCACCTGGACCGTGGCCGTCCCACCTGGACCGTGGCCGTCCCACCTGGACCGTGGCCGTCCCACCTGGACCGTGGCCGTCCACCTGACCGTGGCCGTCCCACCTGGACCGTAGCCGTCCCACCTGGACCGTGGCGCGTCCCACCTGGACCGTGGCCGTCCCACCCCACCTGGACCGTGGCGGCCGTCCCACCTGGACCGTGCCGTCCCACTTGACCGTGGTCGTCCCACCTGGACCGTGGCCGTCCCACCTGGACCGTGGCCGTCCCACCTGGACCGTGGCCGTCCCACCTGGACCGTGGCGCCCCGCCGTGGCCGTCCCACCTGGACCGTGGCCGTCCCACCTGGACCGTGGCCGTCCCACCTGACGTGGCTCCACCTGGACCGTGGCCGTCCCACCTGGACCGTGGCCGTCCCACCTGGACCGTGGCCGTCCCACCCGGACCGTGGCCGTGCCACCTGGACCGTAGCCGTCCCACCTGGACCGTGGCCGTCCCACCTGGACCGTGGCCGTCCCACCTGGACCGTGGCCGTCCCACCTGGACCGTGGCCGTCCCACCTGGACCGTGGCCGTGCCACCTGGACCGTCGACCCGCAGCGGCCACGCCGCAGGCGGTGTCGCGTGACCGCCGGGTCACGCGACTCGAGGTGGGGCGTCGTCGTTGCTTCGCGTGACTCGGGCAGACTCGCGTGACTCGCGTGACTCCGACAGTGTCACCACAAGTCACGTGACTCGGGGGGCCGCGGTAGCTCAGTTGGTAGAGCGTCGGACTCTTGATCGAAAGATCGTGGGTTCGAATCTCACAACCGACGGAATTTACCGAGTCCACCCGCGACCAATCGGCGTGAGAGGTTGGCGACGCTATATAACCTAGCGGTTGAATGCGTCGTAAAAGAACCCAAGGTTCTTCTTCTTCTTCACGTGACTCGGGCCGCGATTTAGTCGGTCAGGTCACGTGTCCAGTCGGCACACTTTCGCCCTGTCAGGCTCGTGCAATGGACTGTGTCGTACCTCAGCTGAAATTGCGGCCCGGGCGCCGCCCAGCCTCGACCGGGCGAATTATGCCACTCTTATCGGTGCTGTCCGGAGATGGTATGGCGCCCCGACTGGACCACCGGTCACGTGACCGGCCGGGTCAACTCACCGTCAGCCCGTGATTAACCTGATCGGCTTAGTGACACGGCCAAGATGGATTACTGTCCCGGTCGACTCGCCTCGTGCAATCCCCAACGCTAGAGATCTCTCGCCAAACCGGATGGAGTCGTGGTCGGATATTTTTAGATTTAATAGACGAAATGACAAATGAGCATCAGCCGGGTATCAAACGAGGGAGAAGTCCTGAGGGAGTGCCTAGGTGTCCTAACACGATTATATGCAGAGAGCCTCTTAGCTATCGTTCGAAGAGCATGCAGATCATCAACAGATGTATTTCTATTTCACGCCTTAGTCACTTCGCTGCCGGACCGATCTTGAGGATCTCCGCAATGGAGGACCAATCATCAGCTGACGCTGCTTCGACAGTCGCTGGGCGGTTGTCGCCGGTCGGCATGCACGCCAAACGTCGGCCGAGATCGGGTCACCGTGACACCACGGATCGGCTGACATCGCGGCCGGGGTCTCGCTCCGATTGGGCGACGACAACACGGCGCCACAACATCCGCGGCACGGCGGCGCACAGATCAGTCGTGAGATCGCGCCGCGGCCGCCCGCTGGAGCGGCACAGCCAGCCCCGAAAATTGGCATCACTGTCACTTCCGCTCGGCGTCCGTCCGCCGGCGCTCCTGTTGCCCCGCCGCTGGCGCCCGCATACCGACTGCGTGCCTCCTTATTGGTCATGGGCTGCTGCGTGCTTGGTCATTAGTCATTGGTCATTAGTCATCAGTCATCAGTCATTAGTCATTGATCGCTGCGTGGTGTGCGCCGTACGCACGAAGTGTGCTGTGGGATCATGGTAGGTTTTATGTAAACACAGTTGTGGGTGCAAAACGACCTTGGCAGTCGACGCGCCACTGAGCTCTAATTCATCATATTGGTCATGGGCTGCTGCGTGCTTGGTCATTAGTCATTGGTCATTAGTCATCAGTCATCAGTCATTAGTCATTGATCGCTGCGTGGTGTGCGCCGTAAGCACTAAGTGTGCTGTGGGAGCATGGTAGGTTTTATGTAAACACAGTTGTGGGTGCAAAACGACCTTGGCAGTCGACGCGCCCCTGAACTCCAATTCATCATTAGTGGCTCCACTGAGTCGCTCTACTGAGTGGCTCCACTTGCTCTCAAGTGCGTGGCTCACGAGCGAGCTTGTCGGCTGGAGCGCTGTGGAGTTCGTCAGGCAGTGCTTCTTCAGCACGTTAGCTCGGCACCCAGCAGTTCGGCGGCCTTCACACCACTCACACGCACATCATACACTCAAGAGAGGCAGTCGACAGCACCACCTGGTGACAGGCTGCCGAAGCCTCATCCTCCCCACCTGCTTCTCGGAATCGATCGTCGATTGGGGAAGCGGAGGGGGGGGGGGGTAAGTGGGGCAGCGGTGAACATACCGGATTATACTGAATTTGAGACACGGAGTGGACACGTGGACACATAGGGCCTTGTTGCGCGTTGTGACCTGGTCGACAGAATGACCTTGACCGGGCGCCACGCAGCTCCGTAGTCGCATGGGTCGGCCGGTCGGTCGGGTGGTAGCGTGCAAGAAGGGGTTATTCGACTACATTTTTGTCTTCAAAGCGCGCATTCTGTGAAGTCCAGGATTTTTTTTTTTGTATTGTGAGGTTACGTGAGTGTACCTTTAGCGTTGTTCACACTGCTGGTTCCAGCCATACGGTCCCAATGACCAATTATCGGTTTGCATGATAGATCCTTGGTAGCCGTTTCCGTAGTATCCATCTGTACTGGCACACAAATGGTCACGATAGTACGTACGCTCACAGGCAGTGAAGGACATAGATATCGAGAACAACAGTGCGAAGGGATGGTGATGAAGCTTATCACGGGAAACCATTGGTAGCACGTCCCTGGGACAGAAACGCCACAATTGTCACACCAAATGGACACAAATATAACCGTTGCAAACTGTGCTAATATGACACGGAGCACAATTCAAGCTTCAAATGACGTGGCTTAAGGCCCTGTAAACCAAATGGGTCCACATTGGATTCTAAGTGTGGTTTTCGTATACAATTAGAAATCCTCGCCTTGTCGTACATTGACAAGTATAATAGACACGAAAGGCGTCCACTTAGTTTGACGCAGCGTATGTGGTTGACACACTCCCGGTCGTGTCTTGTTTGGCAGCGACTGAACACTGCATCACCCTCCCCCTGCCTCCTTTGTGGGACTGGAAGCGGGCTCGCTCCTGGGCTCAGTGCCTTGTGCCATGCGGACATGAAAAGCTTAGCTTGCACACGTGCGCTCAGGTTTGCTTGTACGTTTGGGTTGCGTATGATTGACGTCACAAATAGCTTGGCAGTCAGGCTGGGCGTCCTGGCACCTGAATATCATGTGCATGTATAGGTGTGATGAAAAACAGTATATCTATGCAGGATATTCAAATGCCAGGACGCCTAGACTGACTCTGCTAAGCTACTTGTAACGTCAATAGTGCATATCTAAGTATTTAAAAAGTGCTGGTGACTGAGAACACGTCTTGCATTTTAATTCCATCCTCCAGCATGCAGCCGCCTTCACGTGTGCCACCCATCGGCACTGCACATGCAGACGCTGTGCGTGCCACGGCTGTGGAGGCTTCGTAGACGCTTTGTAGTTAGCGTGGATCGATAGGTCAGTTCTGTGACTGGTTGGCAGGCTGTCGCCCCGACCGCGCCGACAACTCGCCCATAGTGCACACACGTGGTGAGCAGGACACAACCCTGTGTGTATGGCTCTCTGGTGTGACTCCGGGCTGAGGACTGAGGACTGAGGACTGAGGACTGAGGACTGAGGACTGAGGACTGAGGACTGAGGACTGAGGACTGAGGCTGACTGAGGCTGAGGGCTGAGGGCTGTGGCTGTGGCTGTGGCAGGGCTGAGGGCTGTGACTGGAGGCCGGGCCATCACGTCACGCTCCGCTGGCGACGCGGATTTCCTGTCACTTTCCCGGCCGGGTGGGTCCGGCCTGGCCAGGTGGTGGTGGTTCCATGGCTGTCTGACGGTGACCTGGTGCTGACCCGTGCTGTGGTCAGGTAGTGACCTGGTGGTGGTCTAGTGGTGACCTGGCTGTGATCCGGTAGTGACCTGGTGACAGCCTAGTGGTGCCCTGGTGGTAACCTGGCGGTGATCTGGCGGTGACCGGATGGTGACCGTATGGTGACCTGGTGGTGACCTGGCGGTGATCTGGCGGTGACCGTATGGTGACCTGGCAGCGCTCAGGGGTGGTCCAGTGGTGACGTGGTAGTGACTTTGACTTCGACTTGGTGGATCTGGTAACATTCGAGGAAGTGGAACATACCAAATACGGTTAGAGAACTCGGCTTCTCAACACTGGCACTGTTCAAACATATTTCAAGCATGTAGGAAGCAATCCTACATTCCATATCCTACATCCAAAGCATAAGCATATCCGAAAGTAATATGCTCGTCTTTTGAAAGTATCAGTAATCATTCGTATCCTCCAAGTTATGACGGTTAAGCCTGGTCAAAAACCTAGTTGAATAGTTCGGCATAATGTAATCAGCGCACCAAATGACGTCGGTTCAAAGAGCCCGCCGGTAAATCAGTGGATTGGTATGAAATGGGTACAATGCCAGAGCAGTTTTTCTTTACGGACGGCACTGCATTCACCCATGGACTTGAGGATGATGTTAGAATGTCACTTGATTGGAAATGACGCTGGTGCGCCAAACATAATGGAACGTACCTGCTTTCAGACTTGTCATTCCATTTTGCTTCGTATGCATCTCACCGAAGTAAGCCCATGATGAGTTATAGAAGATGGTTTAAATTCACTGGAACCTACCAGTAATGTCCACTGGAACATACCAGTAATGTCCACTGGAACATACCAAGAATGTCCACTGAAACATACCAAGAATGTCCACTGGAACCTACCAGTAATGTCCACTGGAACATACCAGTAATGTCCACTGGAACCTACCAGTAATGTCCACTGGAACATACCAGTAATGTCCACTGAAACATACCAAGAATGTCCACTGGAACCTACCAGTAATGTCCACTGGAACATACCAAGAATGTCCACTGGAACATGCCATGAATGCCCACTGGAATATGCCAGGAATGCCCACTGGAATATGCCAGGAATGCCCACTGGAATATGCCAGGAATGCTCAGTTTAGTTGCGCTTCACTACCTTGGTTGCTAAAATGTGCTGCTAATGTGTGGTGCTAGTGTGTGCTGCTGGTGTGTGTTGTCCAAATTTTCGTCAGCAGCTGGAGTTTGATTCAGTGCCGGCTGACAGTGAAAGGCAGTCGTGACCAGTCCGCAGCGGACGATGCATGTCTCGACACGGACGCCACACGCCGCCCGTGTGTGCAGACGAGATGACCACACTCTCGTAACGAAAACAAAAGGCGGCGGCTTGCTTTCTGCACACGTGATATCGGCGCCGCTCGCCTCGCGTGCGGCGGCGGCCAGCTCGGAGCGGCCGCGGTGGTTGTGCTCGGCGGACATCGCTCTGACGTGGCCGGAAGTGCCGTGCTCAGCGGTGGTGCGGCCCGCCTGGCTGGTGAAATCGTGCGCAGTTTGTCTGTCGCAGTTAGTTTGTCCACCTGCATGCATGTTTTGTACACATGCACATTCAAAAAGATATATTACAGTCACCACTATATGACCTATACAGTCGATGCGCCTCTAAACTACAATATTACAGTCTCCACTATTCTGTGGATTTTTTTGCAACTGTTGCGGTCAGAATAGTTAAGTCAATACCATTGGCAATATAAGTACAATAACGCCATGCTAGACATATAATAACATTACACGCTATCAGTACGCGAAGGGATCTCCTGATCCCAGATGTTTTCGTTTCACATGCCAATTTGGAATCATGTTATCTCGCTACTGGGTACTTGAGGAAAATTGGCCTCTTAACCATTCCTTTCCAACTTAAAAACTGCTGGAAGTGTGCCGGAATGCACCGAAGCTAGGTCGGAATTCGCGCACAAGTCGGGCGTCAATGGGTTGGGCTGCGACAACACACGCAGTGCAGGAGTGTCGTGTTCGAAGTACCGTTGGTGGTGCGACCTTGTCTCCAGCCAGTAGTCCTTCGCTCTGATTCGTTCGCCGGCAACAGTCGGGAGGGCCGGGGTGGCTGGGGGAGGCAGGGCGGGCCGGCAGGGCTTCGGCCACGTCAAAGCCTTAGCCGTCCGAGTTGACCGCACGGAAGCCGGAGTTGGCGGTCGCGTGCGATGACGTCACGCTCGTCGGAGCGCGAGCCGTTGATTGGACGCCGCCGGGCACACCTGGCTGGCGTCGGCGCGTCGCTCGTGCGGATCGCCGCTGGGTTCGATGTGGAACCGTCCAGACTCGACTGCATGAGTGATGTGGATCCGTCTGGTCTCGCGCTCTGTGTGGACACGGATCCACTTGGTTGGGCACTCCACGGACGCGAATCTGCCTGTACTCGTGGATACGAGCAATGAGAATGACATCCTAACTTCTCAACTGTCTGCGCCATTTTGGTAAGATATATATCAATTTGATAGTATTTTGCATTATAAGTGCTACATTGTAAAACTTATTACAATATTCAAGTTCCGTGTCACTCATTTTACGATATTAATTCGCCATTAATCTTCTCAGAAGGATTCACAGCAAGGCAAACGTACCGGAAATGGAGGAGAGAGCGATGCTTAAAAAGACTCGGAAACTTAATCTGGGGCTTTCACCTGTCGGGATCCTGCAATTCTTCTGGTTTACTTTTTAGCATTTAAAACCAGTTATCACCTGACAGCCTGATTCCAAGATTAGACTCGAGACTTCATTTTCAAGTAATCCTTCCATTAAAGGCTCGACAATGTAACAGTTTGTCACTCTGGTTTAAACCCAACGAAAAGCGGTCTCTTCTTAGTCATAGACTACCACAGGATAATTATTTTGGTAAGTGTTTGATATAGAAATCGAAGCAAATTGATATTCATATAAACAATCATACATGAGGCCATGTGACTTGCTGTGCTTTCCGTTAATACGAAATGAGGTGTGTCATAATTTCCGCGAAGCGTGAGGTTTCTGTTGGAAATCACCTCCAACACCTAACAGGGCATGGCCCGTACATTTTCTCTAAAGTCTGTCTCGTCCGTCGGTTGTAGCTGCCTACATTCTGCCTACATCCTGCCACATCCTGCCGACATCCTGTCATATCCTGCCACATCCTGCCTACATCCTGCCGCATCTTGCCGCATCTTGCCGCTAACCGCGGTTCCATTGACCCATGCACTGCACATCTGTCCCGTACACATGTCCGGGCTGGTCTGTCTGTCCTGTGCACGTGTCCGGACTGGTCTGTTCTGTACAGTGTCCGGACTGGTCTGTCTGTCCTGTACACGTGTCCGGACTGGTCTGTCTGTCCTGTATACGTGTCCGGACTGGTCTGTCCTGCACACGTGTCCGGACTGGTCTGTCAGTCCTGTACACGTGTCCGGACTGGTCTGTCTGTCCTGTGCACGTGTCCGGACTGGTCTGTCTGTCCTGTACACGTGTCCGGACTGGTCTGTCTGTCCTGTACACGTGTCCGGACTGGTCTGTCCTGTACACGTGTCCCGACTGGTCTGTCAGTCCTGTACACGTGTCCGTACTGGTCTGTTCTGTACAGTGTCCGGACTGGTCTGTCAGTCCTGTACACGTGTCCGGACTGGTCTGTTCTGTACAGTGTCCGGACTGGTCTGTCAGTCCTGTACACGTGTCCGGACTGGTCTGTTCTGTACAGTGTCCGGACTGGTCTGTTCTGTACAGTGTCCGGACTGGTCTGTCTATCCTGTACACGTGTCCGGACTGGTCTGTCTGTCCTGTACACGTGTCCGGTCTGGTCTGCCGGCCGGTCTGTCCGCTATCCGTGGCGACCGAGGGTCATCGCGCCGTGACGTCGCCACTGCCCGGAGCACCGCGCCGCAATAGTCGCTGGTCGCGCCGCCGCCTCCGCCGCCTCCGCCAGTCAGCGCGCGCACCTCGCCGCGATAGGGCGACACCGGCCGACCCGGAGCACATCGTGCGGTGAGGTGGTGTCTGCCTACGCCTCGGTGCGGTGCCGGCGGTCGGCCCAGTTGGTGCCGTCACGTGACGAGCTGGCGGGTGTCGTGTCGCGGTGTGGTGTGGTGCCGGCGGTCGGCCCAGCTGGTGCCGGCACGTGACGAGCTGGCGGGTGTCGTGTCGCGGTGTGGTGTGGTGCCGGCGGTCGGCCCAGCTGGTGCCGTCACGTGACGAGCTGGCGGGTGTCGTGTCGCGGTGTGGTGTGGTGTGGTGCCGCCGGTGTGGTGTCGTGTCGCGGTGTGGTGTGGTGCCGCCGGTGTCGGTGAGGCGGCGCTGAATCACCACTTGGAGACGTGCGATCGAGCTGGGGAAATAGCGGTGGAAGTCGCTGCTGTGGAGCTGCGCGTGTCGTGATAAACGCATCGTGGAAGGAGCGTGCGAGAACGTTGATCTAATGAGAGATTGTATCGCTTCCCATTCGCTGGCTTCGAAGTTCGTCGATCGCGAAAGCAAGCTTAGCAGTTGCGCTCTTGCACACCGTCTGCGCGCGGCATATTCAGCGTGTTCAGTGACATGCGGATGAAAATTCGCAAACGAGAACGTTTCTGTGTTCTTTGTCTGTAATCGGATTGAGCCGCACACCGGACCATCGTCAGAGTCGAACCGCCAAGGCATCACGTCAGACCTCGAGCCGCCCACGGGACATCGGCTGTCGGGACGTCGAGTCGTCACGTCTTCAGATACAGCACCAGCCACAGGCCACGGGAGTGACCACGGGTCACAGCCACAGACCACGGGAGTGACCACATCACTAGCCACAGACCACGGGCGTGACCACGGACCACAGCCACAGACCACAGGCGTGTTTGAGTCGCGCCGCCGCCGACGGAGCCAGCGTACCGGCCGGAGTGTCACTGAGTGTCACGGAGTGTCACGGCCCGGCGGTGGTGGTGTCGGCTGTGTCATTAGCCGCCGTCGCCGCCGATCCATTTCGGGTGGTGCAGTGACCGACCCACCGCACGCTGCCGTCAGAACAATGGCGCGCATTCCCGGCGTTGGTGACGCACGGCGCAGGGGATAGACATCCGCCGGCACCGTCGGCTGCGCTCGACGCCAGCTGTCACCGCTGAAGCGGCACTGTCGGGCATTCCAGCCGGTGTCGAACACGCGTCGGCGGCCGGCCTGGACGAGACGTTGGATTTATCGCGCGCTTTCGACTGAGCGACTGAAACAGCCGTGAGGGGCGTGGTCAGTGAAGCGGTGCGGACATTACCGCCGGTGAAGTGTGTTGACAGTGTGCCAGCCGGTGGTAAACGGTGGTAAACGCGGAGCGCGTGGATCAATCTCACCGGTGTTCATACAAGGTCGTTGCCAGGGCAGTCGACCTGCACCGCCGCCAATCTGCAGCCGGCGTGTAACACGCGACGAGGTTCGTGCATTTCTGCGGCGAGTGACGGCAGACCTCGGGCATCTGGCGGTGGTGTTGAACTCCACGACTGCATGCTCAAGTGGAGGCGCTCAGTGCGTGGCCAGGTGGGACTCAGCGTGAGGTCAGGGGTGGCGGTCAGGTCAGCCGGGTCGGAGCGGCTCGGCTTTGCCGCCGACAAGGCGGACGAGATGGGCGCCGACCTGGTGGACAGCGGTCGGGAGGCCACCGACAGCTCGTCGGTGACCTCGTCCTCCATCCAGGGCTCGTCCATGATCACGTGCTCGTCGTGCACGGACTCGTCCGGTGTGCATCACTGTCACGTGACACAAACGGCACCGGCGGCGACGCTCAAGGTTCCCAACGCCCGACAAACGCTGCGCAAGGACGGACTGCCCACACTGCCCACTGTGAACGAGACTGGTCTGAGGAGCGAGACGCGAGAAATCTGCAAACGCGCGGAAGGCCTCGACAAGGTCGTAAATTCAAGCCCTCCTTTGAACGGCCTCGAAGATGCCGCCGCCTATGAGGAGAAACCGGTTCGAGGGATCCTGCGTAAGCGAACAGAAATGATCGACGACGTCCTAACCCGGCCGTCGTTCGTGTTCTCGCGATACAACCCGCAGTTCCGCACTCTGCCGGCCGAGCGTCTCTCACTCCGGCCGGACTCGATGCTGCCTTCGAGCCACTTGCATGTGCAGAAGTCGTTCAGCACGCTGCAGAAGTTCCAGGCGAAGCGAACGCCGCACAAGGCGGCTCCTGAGCGTCGCTCGCTGCGCCACCGCCTCTTGGAGGATGTCGACGACTGCACCTTCGCCCGCTTCCGATCCGAGTGGACCGTGCCCGTGCCATGTCGGGACCAAGTGGGCACGACGGGCAGCGGTGGCGGTGACCGCGAGCGATCGCCGACCGAGGGGACGCCGCCGGATGAGCAGAAGCGGCTGCCGCCGCGCACCAGCTCGCTGGAGCCGGTGCTGGAGGAGGACCTGCTGGAGGAGCTGACGAACACGCCGGTGACGCTGAAGCGCTGGTACCAGGCGGTGGCTGGGGCCAGGACTCTAGGCGTTGTGCTGCCGCTGTACTCGGGCCTACACGACCAGCTGGACCCGGTCACGCTCTCCAAGCTCATCTTCCAGGTAGGCGACGGGCGGCGGAGGGTCGTCGAGAGGAGAGGAGTCGGCGGGGCTGAGGAGCCACTCCTGGAGAGGATGCACACACACGGATGCGGGAACTGCGATATCTTCGTTTGCATTTTGGTAGCCGGTGGCTACGATGTGATATTTTGGCACCGCATATTTTTCCATACCATGAACATGATTAGCTCATGCATTATTTTCCTGATTGGCATTGCCAAATCATGAGAGCGTAAGACGGTCAGGCAGCCAGCGCACCCCTAAAACGACGCCACATCTCACGCTATTTTGCCGCATCAATTAACACGATGACCGGTCACATGGTTATGCTACGAGGAAGCTGAACAGCTTGAGAGTTGATGACGGTGGTTAGCGTGTTGACGCCCTCGTCTCGTGACCACACGGTTCCCAGTTCAAACTGCATCGGCCTCTGGTGAGCTTCACTTTTCCGCCACTATTTGCGCCAGGGATTAGTGGCGCTGCGCAATATTTGTGGGCAGTTACATCGTCCAGGCACCATGACTTCTCAAGCTGCACCAAGATGAGAAACCCGTTACGTGTCTGTCTTGACGTTGGACGAAAAGTGCCGGTATTACAATGGGCTACCGTTTCGCCGTCGCCACATCGGAGGTCATTCTCCCATCAAATTGCGACCCATTTCTGCCCATTTCTGCCCATTTCTGCCCATTTCTGCCCATTAATTAGTCGCACTGAGACATAACACGCGAATGAGATGGCAGCACTTCGCATTGTGCTGCCAACTGCGGGGCGGCCTCGCCGCACCGCGTCACTTTATGAGCCTCCGCTCGAAAACTAACCCGACCGTTTTGCACACGCTTCCGCGACGCTCCGGCCCGCATCGCGCCGTGCGCCGCAAACGCCGCGCCGGCAATAACGGCGCGGCGTGCCACGCGCGATGCGCGCGCTAACAGCACCTGCTCCATACTGGTGGAGCCACCATTACGGTAGTTAGGCAGCTCTACCTGTGACCATTAGCGTCGGTCACGGCCTTGGCGATCAAAGCCATTGTTAAGTGGCGGTGAGTCATTCGGCGGTTGGTGACCGGGACCTTGGACGGATGAGCGCGCCTTCTGTTGACCTTTTGACTGTGTTGACCTCTTGACCGCAGCACGAGCTGGACACTCACGCGGTCTCTGTTTTGTGGGCAGCGTTGTCCTGATGCGAAACAGCTTCTCACCATGTGCCTGCTGAGTGCGTAGTGTGGCTTCCAAGAATGCTGTGTTGACGCGGCGGGCTTGACCTGACCTCGTGACCTCATCCTCGGGTGACTGAAGGCGGAGGCAGGGTGTGCATTGCCACCTGGCCCCGACCGAACACCTGTGATGCTTTGGTTGAATTGATACAGCGATGTGCTATTGGGAAAACCAGTGACCGCATGCGTGGGACTTGAACGAACTCTTAATCGTTTGTGATATTGTGCTGCGTGACCGACGAATTCGATGCGCCCCCGAGCTTCAATAACTAACCAATTGTTCGATATACAGCACTGCATGGCCGACGCCATCGTTGCGCCCCAAGCTCAAATAATCAATAATCAACCAACCAAATAACCAACCAATCGTTCGTTATATGGACATGATGGTTAGGGCCATCTCCGTTATGCGATTGGGAAGGCGGTAAGCATTAAGTTTTCGGTGTTACATGTAGAAAATCGGTTCAGAAAAAAGTGTCCCGTTCCTTCGTCCGTCTGCCAGGCGTTCCTGCGCCCTTGCTTGAATGCATATATGCTTCATGCATCCCATGCATTCGCGTGACAGTGTCACACGAATACCATGTGACTTTGTTATGATTGTACACTAGGCTGAAATCATTATTGAACGAATTAAGAACATGTAGTTTAAGTTACTAACGATGTCCGAAGAAGACGTATGATTTATTTGCGTTTCCTATGCACGGTTCATTATGCTGAGAATTGTACATATATCATGGTTATTCATATGATATATCTGGGCGAGGTATGTGTGACGCGAGGCATGTGTGTATGGTGTGAGGTCAAGAATGGTCACGGGATTCAATGAACAGCGAACTTCTTCGAGAACAAAAATGTATACGTCTCGAATTTACACCGTCAAGTCGTCAAATCTGCGGTGTATAATTGCCTAACATATGTTCTGCATGTCTGACCAATCACTGTTTGGTCTCGATCCCGTACGTGACCTGGGTTTGCACTGTATAGTTTCAAACCTTGCCGCAAACACTATCGATGGGTCACATCATGAAGAGTACAGTGTTTACACCGTGCGGAAATACCACGGCCGAACAAATTATGAAGAGTACAGTCTCTACACCTCGCCGGAGCACCACATATATATCGTATAATTAAATCAATTTCAATTTAAGCGCGTCTTAGCTTACAACACCGCCTTATGAAACGCATGTTGAGGAAGGCAAACTTCAGGTCGTAATGTAGGCAGGCCTAAATGAATCGAAGAGCGGTGGCGTTGACTTTACGTTGATGATGCTGAGCTAGTGTACAGAACTCGTTTCCTTTGACTGAGGTAATGGGTTCTTAGGTGCGGGAGTGAGGCTGTGCATGCCGAGCGGTTGAGCTGGTGAGCTGCGCCAAGTTTTGCTGGTGCCAATTTCATTTCACTGGCAGGATTTTTTTTGACAATGGGACGTTTCCCACTTCATATATCTTCTACGCTTTGTTGAGATTACGAGTTGCTAATCCGGCGGCAGTGCCCAGTCAATTTTTCACTCTCAAGCTGTCTTTGAAAAGCGTGCATCTCTGGTCTAGCCAACTACCGCGTGAGAGATCCACGGTTAATAGGTGCTGGTGGTAGCGGTGGTTATTTGCTTTGTGACGTGTCAACTGTTCGTCGCGCAGCGCCGCCAACCTCTCGCCGATTGATCGCGGGCGAAGAGTGGCGACAGGTGGGATTTGAACTGTAGGATAGTTGTCTTCTTGTAGGCACGTGATGGGTCTAGAGGACCGCGGTTCCACGACAACACCGAAAGTGTAATGTTCTCTGCACTAATATATTGTGCAGACGGGATTGATGCAGTCAAACGGCAAGCAACCAACAACTCGCACGCTCCCCAAATGATGTCCGTACGAAGCTTCAATGAGAGAGCCGACAACTATTGTTACAAGTACGGAATTTGGAGGCCGAAAGACAGTTTATGCACGCCACCTGCGCAGCGACCAGCGGCAGTCCAGCGTATTAAAGAGATGAGTCCCGACTGTTCAGCCGGGGGTCTTCCGGCTTGCCAGTATCTCTCCTAGTCAGCTGACAACTGCTGAGACGAGCCGTCAAGTCATGATTGGACGTCGCCCAGATGACGTATTTGGGGCTTCTATCTCCATTGGAAGCTAAATGGCGTATTCCTTCCGATCTAACCTGGCGAGGCCTCCCAGTGACGAACCGTCAGGCGACATTTCCCCGTCCTGCAGACGACCTCGCAAGACGGCCGTCTATTGTTCGAGATCTGACTTTAGCCCACGTCCGGTCACAACCGCGGCGCGGACCGGCGGCGAGCCGCCGGCCGGCTCAGGCTCGTGGCGCGTTACACTTACGGGGCGGCATTACGGGACTACAACATTGCGGGCTGCGCAATCATATGAATGAGGCGGCCAAAACAGTATTTATATAAACTACGTTACAGAAGCCACAGCCTTTGGGTTGGGCGGCGGACACCGTACCCCTAGACTACTCGCCCCCTGATAAGTACTCGTCGCGGACAGCCACCGTGAGACTTGTATGACCTGATGACCTGATGACCTGATGATGACCTGTGACATGTCCTTGAACACAAGTAGATCATGCACGGTCATTTAGTCCTACACTCTCTCCGGCTGATATGCTGCGCTCTCTGTACCTCACCGGGCACATATTTCGGTTCGTCAATCTCACAGTGCTGATCTCCTGTCAGATTATCTGAAGATTACCTTTTTCACGAAAACCGTGGTAGGTTGTAGCTGTTTCCGATGTTATTTTGCACACAAAAAATGCACGACAAGCCTAGAAAGTTGTTCCTAGAAGACATTGTGTGACGGTAAGTACGGCTGGACGCAGTCATTCGAGTTGATTCTCTCCGTTTGCAGAGCGTGTCCACTGCTACGGGTTGATAAAGTCCAGCGACCCGGTCGGCACTGCTCCGGCTGGAAGGTTATCATCGTGTTGGCGTTTACAGTTGCGCCGTCGCCTGAACATTGCACGCGACGATGCAAAGCTGCGGCACTCACGCGCAGAGATCGTCCGCCTGCCGTGTGCGCGACTGCTCCCGTGGAGGAATCGAGTCTTCCGCGGGCTTTAAACAACAATATAGTCCGAATTCTTGCTGGGTGGCTTTATGGACCAGGGTTTTATTGCTAAGCAGAGCTTGTTGCGTGAATCCTAGCCCAACCACCCGACCCATGAATTCCAGTTCAACGGCAGAATATTGACCGGGAGTTTAACGTGCCGTTAATGCACCGACACGGCCGTTCCGATAGCTCGTCCCCGGCATTATCGGGTCAGTTGCCGACTGACCCTCCAACACTACCAAATGCGTGCGCGTGAAGCGACTCGAACCTTGTCTAGCCAGGAGAGGGGATACCAGTGCATGCCAGTGCTCTAACCAACTGAGCTACCGGGGCGGATTATCGAGAGTTCTTCCAGCTGCGGTGACCGTGATGTTTCCTCGGATCATTACCCGCGACTGTTCAGAGTGGCTGGGGTCAACTGTGACCGGGCTGACATCCCCATACAATGGCACGGTCAGACGACATTCGCAGAGGTCGTTGTCACCTCGTCGACAAGAATATTCTCCTTCATTTACAGCTTCGAGTTGCCCGTAGCACGGCTGTAGACGTAGCTTTCATCGTTCCTTACCTGGAAGGAACGATGTTGTACCTTCCGATGTTGTCGATGTGTACCTTCCTTACCGTGTCTCTGACCCCCTTGGAAGAAACTCCTGGCAACGCCTCTGTTTCCGTCCTGTGACCACTACCAGCTCTCTCCCGAGAGACGTCTTATGCTCGTGTTCAGCCAGCCCCACCGGCCACGCAACACCGTCTAGAACAGTGTCACCGTGTTCTCTCCTGGGGTTCGTTGTGCCACGGTCCTCTGTATCTTTGTGCGAGCCAGGGCGAAGCCTGATCGAGTCTATTTTTCTTCAGCAGAGGGTAGGTCATCCGCTAGACGTACGAGCAAACCAAAGGCAGCACCTCCACACAGCGAAATCCCAGCTACCATGGCATGGCCATGTGTAGAACTTGAGCGAGTTCACTTCCTTACCCTTGCTGGTACAGAGTTCATCTGAGTGCGCCGGCCCAACTGTCACACCGTTGAAGTCGCTTTGTGGAGAGGGTGTTACAGCGTTTCGCATTCTTACTTATCCACTGATATTCAGATGCGCCCTTGTAATTTTGATTTATATCCTATTTATTCCAATATCATTCATGAAGTGCTTGAATTCTCTGTTGAAAGAAAGAGGCTGGCCGCGATATTTCCGTCCACAGGCAACGCTGAGCAACTAATCACGTGCTAATACAACATTTGATATTCTTTTTTTCTCACACAGAGACAGATCAGCTTTTTATCATAGTACTTACGAACTTTATCACTGTATTTATCCCGAAATACTCTCAATATTTGTCCAAAGGGGTTTGCGGCGAGATCCACAAGGAGGTTCAAAACCACACCCCTGCTGCCAGCGCCTGTTCCGCAGGGAGGAGGAGAGGCGGAGACATGGATAGATACACGCTGCAATCCCAGCTGGCATCCTATCGACGTCAGACGTGTTATCTCGTGACCACGTGTCGTTTGGAGGCTAACACGTTTAGTGTCCATATTGCTTCTCTGTGAATTGTTGAACATCAGAGTTCTGTTGCCTGCGCTTATGATAATAATTTAGCGATTCTAAAATAAATATTAAGGTATAAAATAATAATCAGTGTACCGTGTACCGCTTTGCCATTCTAGCAGCTCGTTGCGTATGCCTCTCAGTTTTTACGAAGACCACGTACCACATGCTGCTCTGATGTAAACTTGTCATTATCTCTGTGTATTTGTGTTTGTCTGTTGCGTTCGATTTGCCTTAGCTCCCAATTATTCTCGGCGCGAAATGGCCATGCAGTCGTTGGTTAGTTAGTTGTTTGTGCTTTAGGATGACTAGACCATGCAGTCGGCTGGACACGAAGTACCAAGCCACCTACACGTGATTCACGTGGCTCCGTGAACCGACACTAATTATCACTGAGTGGAGTTTTGCATTTCAGATGGGATGACGTTATCAACTATCTAAGCGCGTTTCCAATAGACGATTGTGATCGATATGGACATTTTCCTGGTGCACGTGCCACGATAATCTCCGTATCGACCACGCTGACCAAAGCTACGGGAGGAAGATCGCATTTTTCCTGCCGTCGAACGCACTTCCGTGCTGCCCGACTGTTCATTGACCCACGGGAAGAAGTCCTACCACCTGAGGTTATTTCTTTTGCGCATGTGAGTAGCCAGGGTTAACTGAGAACGCGCCCCGCTCGACACAGGGTGCTATTCGTTCCTGCGCGACCTGCCGGTCGTGGCTGCACGAGCCTCCCGCTGCCTCTCGCCGAACACACATTCAGAGCGTCTGCCGCTACCTCTCGCCGAACACACATTCAGTGTCCGCTCCGAAGTCGGCTACGTGACTGGACTCACGCGCGGCCATTCAGACAGGCCGAACGGATGCCCGATTAACGAGGTGATATTGAGTGCGGAATGGTACGTGACGCGCACGGTTCAGTGTTGGTCATGCGTGACGCACTCAGAGCAGTCACGCTCATGATGGAGGAGGCTGGTCCTGCTGATGATGGAGGCTGGTCCTGCTCATGATGGAGGAGGCTGGTTCTGTTCATGATGGAGGAGGTTGGCCCTGCTGATGATGGAAGAGACTGGTCCTGCTCATGATGGAGGAGTTTGGTCGGACTCTCGACTGAGGAGAGTTCTGCTCACGATGAGGGAGGATGGTCCTGCTCTCGACGGAGGTAATCCCACTCGTGGTGAAGGAGTGAAGCCCTGCTCGTGATGGAGGAAGATGGTCTGGCTTATGACGGATGATAAATGCGCTCGTGACGGGAAATAATAGTATCGCTTATAACAGAAGGTAGTCCCATGATGGCGGAAATCTGACTCACGATGGAGGTGATAGTAACACTCGGGGTGCGATCTCACTCATGGTGAGGGGCCCTAGTTCTTCTCATAATGAAAGATAGTCCGCCCGTGACCGCGGGTGATCCCGTTCATGATGCAAGATGACCGCGGTCATGGTGGATGATGACCGCCATCTTAGGAGACCAGGCCCGTTAATGATGGAAGATAGCCCTGCCGTCAGTAGTGTCACCGTTTCTGTGATGCTCAACATAGCTGAGTTGTCGGAGAGACCGATCGGTGAAAATAGTGGAGCGATAAACGTGAAATTGTAAATTAATTGCATGCAAAATTAATACTTTAGGCTAAAATTCAAATTCATATGTTTACTTCCGAACTTCTAAAGTAGAAGTGGACAGAAATGAGTCCAAGCGATGGGGAAGCAAAGGGGGATGTCTACACCATGCTGGTATGCTATAGCTGCAATATTTAATGGAAACGCTCGTCGGCTTATCTTCTACCACTATTTTGGTTGTGACTGTAGATCTTCGAATTTCGATGTAATGTAACAAGGTATTATTTAAGCCCATAATTTGGCACTCAATTCATTGACAATTTGCCGTTCCCCATTCCACTATTTTCACAAGAACAGATCCCTGGATTTTCAGAGACCTGACAACCACGAACACACCACATCACATCCAAACGTGCAGTGCTCCGGTACCCGCCCGAGACGGCCGTGGGGCGCGTGATGCGGTGCAGTATTCTCACTGTGACCGTCACCGGCGGCCGGACTGGTATGCGATGCACCAGTCTCCGACGTGCCAGACAAAGAGCGACACGTCGCGGACCGCCGGCCACACCGACCGCCGGCCACGCGGACCCCGTGGTGTGCGGCGGTCGCCGAGGACGAGCACAGGAAGAGCGGCCGGCACCGCGGCCGTCAAGCGATCAATTAGTTTCGGCCGAGGCGGCCAACTCGGGGAGGACCTCCCAGAAGTCGGATAACGCAGCGGTCAGGTTCCCACCGACAGGCGTAAGCGCTTCGCCGAAATCGACAGGACGTCGTTGAGTCATGTCCAGTCCACGTGCATCACACAAAGGCCGGGAGTCGTCTGGCGCCGCAGCGGCGGCCAGGGTGGGATATCGCTGTAGAGCCGGCGTGGTGACCTGTAGAGCCGGCGATATCGCTCCCGATTGTCACGCAGCGATTCTTGGATCGCGGTTGTGATACAAGTGCATTGTCGGCCAGCAGTGTTCGCAACATTTTTCAAAGCAGTGTCTCAAGCAGTTGCGAAATGCTCACTCAGCTCGCTGCTGGAGTCGTTGGTAGGCTGCTGTGGGCTATGTGCCATGCGTTAAAGCTCATAATGGGACTCGCACGTGATGTATATACATTTGAGTCGTTTTCAAGCTTCCATGGATCTAACCAGCAATATTGATACGTGGGAAAGGTTGCAATTTTTCACACATTGGATGTATATACATTTAGGTTATTTTCAGGCTTTCTTGGAACTAGCCAGGGAGCTCTGATACATGGGAAAAGCTTCATATTTGGTTTCAGTACGTTTCCTGTTATTTTTGTATGATAGCAATGCACATAAATTGGTCTAAGCGATGGAGACGGGAAGGGCGATAAGTCTGCACAATTTTGGTGGGTTATAGTTGCGGTATTTGATGGGAACGCTTGATAGGTTACTTTCCATCACTATTTGAATTTCGATCGTAATATCTTGTTCTACTACAGGAAAATAATGTTTTTGTCCTTGTATATGGCACGCAATCATCGACAGTCCATGGTAATCATTGGCAGTCCCAAAGCTAACGCCTGTCGATCAGTTTGGATAGTTCTTTATCTGCAGTGCTATACTTTTACTGTCAAAGCTCAGACAAATTTCATGAGACCGTTTCTGCCTCATCCGCAGTTGGGCTGTCAATAAACATGATTGTGTGGCAGTGATATACGTGGGGAACAGCAATAACAGGAAAGCAGGCGGGTCATGTCGTCTTTATTCCTCTTTTCTGTGGACTTGGGCGTAGGAACAGGAAGATTGTGGCACGGAGGCCATGCCCCTCCCCTTTTTCTAGAGCTGTAACCACCAGCACTACGGCCGTTGCATGGAAGCATCGACTAAAGAAGTGGCTTTGCCTCCTCACCCCACCCCAACCGTTCGAACGTTCCTCCAACCTTGTATGTGGCAAACAACGGGAACGTTTTGATCACCAAATGGTGCGATGGTAGTGTTGCTCTCGCAAAATTAGCAAGCAAAAATAGGTGCTGCTGGCGCCATGTCTATTCGTTGTCGCTTTTTGTCCAGATGAAGCTGGCAGAATCACGTGCGTTGTGCAGCATTGCACTTCGTTCTTCATGCTGGCGACTGCTTCATGCTTGTGCTTAAGCAGCGTAGCTGGCGACGCCCTGTTCACGCCTTTGAGCGCACGTGCTTCCGCCAATTCCCGCGAATTCCGTGTGCACGCCTGTCAAGGCGTGGAGGAGGCAGCCGCCAGGCTGCACCGTGGGAGTAGGAAGCCAGGCGTGGCCGCCGCCGCCGCGCTAATCATAACCCGCGCTTGCGACCGACTCTGACGTTGGCGCCAAATTCCGCTACCGAATGTGCAATAACCCGCCAAGCGTTTGACAGGCCTGGGAAGACCTACGGATCGACGGGATGATTATCCGGACTGCTGCTCGGGGAGGGTGGGGCACCCGTCATCCAGAAGCCCTCCATCACTTGTCCTCATGCGATGTGAAACGCGTACGCAGATGCCGCGCTCCTTCAACGCCACCTGCAGGCTTGCTGGGTGGTGTTGGTTGACGCAGTTGGCTGGTGTTCGAGATCCCGTCAGTCGACGGCTGCAGCAAATCAACGGCTTCAGGAGCGCGATTATCCGCCACAACCGTGACATCCGTCACATTCGTCACAACAAGGACAACCGTCACAACCGTCATATCCGTCATAACTATCACAACCGTCGCAACCATCCGACATGACGTCCTCCACGAACTGTTCGGGTTGCATATAATCTGTGCAATGGACACGTCCTTAAGCCATCGCCCTTAAAATATACGCCCCTAATCTTGGTACGCCCTTTAACCGCCCTTGAACAACAGGGTGGTAGGAGTCTGAACTGCGCGAGGAAGAAACACTTGAGTCATTTTATTTCGATGCAACGCTAAGTGACTGATGGGACGGTTGCCGTCACACCTTGGGTTCCCATGCGCGCCCTACTCCAACGGAATAGGTTGTCTCGTTCATTCTCCCATGTACCACCCGGAAATGAGCCACAGCGATGCTTAGATCAGTCCGCTGAAGATGGGGGGCGAGTGGTCTAGGGGTAAGATGCTCGTCTCACAATCGAAAGGTTGTGGGTTCTAGTCTCACCTGTCGCTACTCTTCGCCCGCGACCAATCGGCGTGAGAGATTGGCGACGCTACATGACTCAACTGTCGACGTGTCGTAAAACCAATAACCAACCAACCAACCGCTGAAGATGGAGTGCTGCCATATGATGGGTGTCCGGGATATCAGGCCCGATTTGTCTGCCGGGCTGGGATTGCACGTGCAGCGCTCTGTCAGCGGACGGCGCTCGAGCTTCTAGGCTGCCTCCACATGATCGGCTGGACGTGTGTAGACGTGTCGAACATCCGGTCTGACCCGGTTTCCGATGAACTCGGGTTAGACTGGCTGGCTGACTGGACGTTACCGATTTGTGTCCATGTGCTACCCGCTGTGCGAATTACCATGGGGATATGAGACACGCTGGTTGTTCTTGCCCGCTAAATTGCCACACCGCGCCACATCCGCTCACGTAAAGGCATAGGAAATTCCAAGCCATGCAGCCACATGGTAATCGGTTTTCCACGTGCTAAATCCTGTCAGTCAACATGCTTCCTGTGGTAGACACTGGCTCTCTTTGTTTGCTGTAGCGGTCCAGTGAGTGCCGTCAGACACAATGTGCCGTGCACTTCGTGTGGCTGTCTTAGTCGAAGGTCTTCATCTGACCTTGAGATCCTCTGTCGCACATGGTCGCGTCCACATTGACTGGCGCACCGATGCGTTCTGACTTCAGACATGCCCCAGATGTGTATCGGACGCGCTGTGGCTGATGCAGTAGAGTGGCCTTTGTGGCTCGTGACATATACCTGGTGTTGCCGTGCACGCGGCCACAGTTCCAGGGTGGTTTCCCTTCATATATATTGGGAATCAAAGCAGACTTTCGGCTTTTGTTTCGGTTATTGATCGAAACAACAGGCGAAAGCTCAGTTGGATTCGTTGAAACAAAACCCGACCATTGGCCCGGGTAGTCTAATGGTCAGCTCTGTTCTTTAAATTTCAAATAGCAATGCCATGGATTCGTGGCATTCGCGGAGATATCAGTGGATAAGTTGATGTATATATGCCAAACGTTTGGGTGGTAGCTCGTCCGGACCTAAGTTTCAGACTAAGACGAAGATCGTTTGTCTTTGGCATAGTTCCGACAGCTGGACATCTCTACCACCAGAGTCCGGTCGAGTTTAGTGAATGGTACACACGAATCTGCAACAACCGGCACAAAGCTAGCGGCGATTTCCGGTGAAATATTTGCAACATATGGATTTTGGCCGATCAGCTTATTAATGCTTGCTGTCTGTAGGGAGTCGAAAGTAATTGAGTAATTTCTTTGTTCCTCTGCAGTGCCGTGGACCAAATTTCAAGTACGTTGTCGTGGTACATTCCCATCCTCACAGCCACGCAGCAGAGCCGCTCCTAATCGAATGTCGAGTGAATCGTGTTGCTGGGTAAAAGGTCACCTTCGAGCTGAGGGTTTGGCTCCCACAATGGTGCAATAATGTCACAACCGCTGCCGCGAGAACTGCGGCACATGTTGCCAGTCTCGTGCATGACATTGCTACTGTCAGTGCCGATTGCAAGTTTATGCTGACCGTGATTACATGCACAATTGAATCATGCATTTTTAGCATGCACTGATACGGACATGCATTGCACCATTTGCCCAAACGGAATGCACGGCATGCCACAGCATTCGCCGTCACCATTACCACCACCATCACCGCCACCATCACCGCCACCATCACCGCCACCATCACACCTTCGGCTCAAGCGCCGTTCAACGTGCACGTGATCAGAATAGGATTGCCATTTGCACCGCACGGGAACACGGGAGAAGTCTTCGACTCAGGACGGGCCTCCGCGGTCACCACGCGCGGCCGCCACAACCGGCGCGGCATTCCAGCGTCTGCATTTGGCGAGTCGGTGGTCGGCGGACCGGGCCGCATTGCGGCACGACCCGCGGCACGGCGCGGTCAGTTTTTGCGGCGACCGTCGAGCGACGTGCCGATTGGTTGCGCGACTGCCTCACGGCGGCCGACAGCTGGCGAAACGAGAACACTGCGCGGCGCCAGCGTGCTGCCGCTAGGATGGCGAACACAAACTGAGCATGTCTGCTGTATGGAGAAGCTTAGGTTGCCTTCCCCAGGATGTATGTATGGGTCTAGGATATGTTTGAAGATATATATATATATACATACGCACATATATTTCGGGATTCATACGAGGCAAAGGCCTGTTTAACCCGACCACATCGAGCTGAAGCTGAAATAACACAAGGCGACTCAAAGTGCAATACACCATCACACCTCAGGATGGGTAATCAAATCGCTGTTCCGACTAGAATGCATCTATTCTGGTCTTGAACTGGTTCAGCGTATTGGAGCAAACTACTTGTTCTGGGAGCGAGCTCCAGTCCCTGACTGTGCGAACACACATATGGTTTCGTCTCACTCTTGCAAATGCAGCGGGCTTCGCCACCTTCAAGGAGTGGCCTCTGGACTGCACTGCAACTGCAACTGCAAGACGAATTTTAAACTCCCTGGGAAACTCTTTCCGTTAATTAAAAACACACGAGCAATGCCCTAATTAATTTACAGGCCGGCAGTTGACAATGAGCTAAAATCATCTGCTCAGCCAGATGATCAGTCAAACTATTTTTGTGTGTGAACAATGGCGCATTTCATTTGCCGATCGCCAGTACATATTGTATTGTTCCGTCTTCTTTAACGAAGGAGGCATTTCCCCCAGTTTCGTGATCCAGCCGACTGACTGTTTGACTGTTGCCATGGCTACCGTGCTCAGTACGTGTCTGCGACTCACAGCACGTGCCATGGTGGGTGACGCGCCCCACAGACGCCAGCTGCGCGGCCTGCGTGTTAGGGTTACTGGGTAAACGTGGGTGCTGCCATCTGTGAACCGACCGGCGAAGCCGGGACGAGGCTTGAGGAAGCCAAGAGTATACCGGAATATTTGTCTTCAACCGCTACTGCTCCCACTCTAGTCTTGTGTCCCTTCTTTCCCATTTCCTTCGCGTGCACTTTCCGTTGTTTTGCACCTGCTGTCTATTCTCTCCTCCTTTCCTTGTCTTCCCTCCACCATAGGTGCTACGCGACCTCAGCATTAACAATCTCCTAGCCTGAACCAACGAAATAACCTACTACTGGCCGACCGACCGACCGATCGATCGACTAAATATCTAAATGTTTAAGTAAATTAGTAACTAAAGGACTAACTGAATGGTCGAACTAACCGACTAAGTAACTAGCTGATTAGGGGGTTGAGTCTCCCTTTCTCTAGTCTTACTGTATCTCCATTTCTTAGGCCTGACCTGCTGTCGCTCCAATTAAGCGGTACCTCTTGATGATCACTGTATAGCTATCAAACTCACTTACGTACTTGCTTGCTATCTTAACAGCATCCGAACTAACGATATATATATATATATATATATATATATATATATATATATATATATATATATATATATATATATACACAAATTATTTAGCGCTCTGGTGAGGAACATATCATTTCATCAAAATCACACGATAACCTTTCCTCGATGATTAGAAAAAACAGTCGAAAGTTACTTAGATCTTGGTGTACATTCGGGTACAACACTTCGTCAAACCACAAAAAAAATAAGCAATTCCAACTAACGGTCGAATTCTCACTGCCATACTTTATTATCTATGTCGATGTCGTGCATGGCTAGGCATAGGCTTTTTTATTCTGGAGATGCCTTCAATACGTACAAGACAAGACATAAATGTATGCACTTTGCATACATGGGTCACACACGGCGGTGCCTACTTTACAACAATATTTATCGAAAGCACTAAAGTTAACTAAAGTAAACTATTCATGGGGGGAATTCTCCTTCGTCCTGGTGCAGCAATGCAGGGTGTCTACCAAGGAAAAGCAGATAGATGCGATAGGCATGAAAGGAGCCCCCCAAAAAAAAAAAAAAATTGACCAGTTTACTTGAGTTAACTTTAGTGCTTTCGATAAATAGTTTTACAGTAGGAACCGCCGTGTGTGACCAATGTATGCAAATGTGCATAAATATATGTATTGTCTTGTACGTATTGAAGGCGTCTTCGGAATCAAAAAGCCTATGCCTAGCAAGGTACGACATCGACATAGATAATAAAGTATGGCAGTGAGAATTCGACCATTAGTTGGAATTGCTTATTTTTTTGTGTGGTTTGACGAAGGGTTGTACCCGAATATACACCAAGATTTAAGTAACTTTCGACTGTTTTTTTATAATCATCGAGGAAAGGTCGTCGTGTGATTTTGATGATATATATATATATATATATATATATATATATATATATATATATATATATATATATATATATATATATAAGATATATATATAATATATATATATATAATATATATCTATATAAATATATATATATGTATATATATATAATTGTGTGTGTATAGCTGATGAGAAAAAAAAACACTTTCCTATATCCTCTCTTATCCTCCTCTGCATGAATCGATTCCACCTTTTCTTCCGTCTCTCATATCCTTGATCTCACTCCTTCCCGGCCCCACTCCAGCCCTTCCTCATTTTCTACTCTCTGCCTACCTCGCCCTTCCAATTTCCACATTCTTCTGCCTCTGCCCTCCCGTCTCACGTGATTGGCCGCTCTTATCTACACCCTGACAAGCAAGACGACGTGTTCGAGGAGTGTCGACTTTCCTCACTGAGGGTGCCCGGGACGGTTGTGTAATCGGAACGTCAGCTGCGAATGTGCTGCAGCAGTGCACGAGCTCTTTGTTGCTGCCGATCGGCATGCTTCGTTGCTCGAACGAGTGCCGGGCAGCCATTTTTTGCCATGAAGTGCCATTCGCAAACGAATGACGAAGGTTTTCTTCACGACGGTTTTCTTCACGCGGATTTCTTCACGCGGATTTCTTCACGGAGGGTTTCGTCACGAATGTTTTCGTCACGAATGCGTGATGTACGGGGCGAGGTGCAGTGACCTGCACGTGTTGCTGATTGCATTTTAACGCAATTATCGCCAGACTTTGATGTCGTGCAGGCCAGGAAAAGTGAGGCGGAATGCAACTGTCTTTGTCCGAAAACGCGTCACGTCACGGCTGCGACTAGAACAACTGCGAGCGACAGTTTCGCGGCGACACGACTGCGACGTGACATTATTGCGACACCAACAAATTCGGCATACTACTGCGACACGACACGACCGCAGAAAGGCACTTAACTAATTTTGTTTCGACCTGATGCAACTGCGAACGCAACTACTGCAGCCGATCATTACTGCCGTACGAGAAAACTGAACTGCAGAACTGAGCCACCATGTCGCTACTGCAGCAAATGTGTTGACCAACCTTACTGCGACACCATATGACTACAAATGGAAATACTGTGTTACGGTATCTGTGCAACTGCAAAATGTCTACTCGACTTTTCCGCTTGTGCAAAATTTTCGATGAACTTTAATTCAGCACTGATTTCAAAAACTACTAGGTATGTGGCATAAGCACAACAGTAATTGCTTTTGCTATCGACGGCAAGGAGGGAGCCCATTACAAAAACCGCGGGAGGTCATAGCTTATTAGCTATTGCTACTAGATACATTTTGACATCATGAAAATGAGTAGGTGGTCTAGTTTTGAGAAGAAGCAATGGCAATTTCTGGATTTTATTTTACTAAAAACATGGAAAGCACTTGGCTTTGCATCTTCGTCGCTCGCTACGTTATCCTGAGCACGATCTGTGTCAAAAATCGACCTTCACAAGTCGATCACATTCCCTGATGCTTAACCTTAACCTGATCGGTGACCTCGCGCCTGTATTTATGCTGAACTGCAAAAGCTGAACACTACGACGACGACAGGGTGACTGACTGCACCCCGACATTGACCTATTTGACCTGACCTCGCAGGATAGCCAAGGGTGTATGTATAAAATGTTTTCAAGTTATTCTGAAAGATCAAGAATGGAGGGATATAGTACTCTTTACCACATCTTGATCTAGCTCACACAAAGCTGGTAGGGTCACGCTGTCCCCCCCCCCCACCACACCCCCACTCCACCCCACACACACCGTACTGCAATGTGTATAAAGTACTGCGAGGGATAAATGGTTTACGTTAACGATTCCCCTCTCTCTCTCTCTTCCCGCCGTTCCGAAGATCGGCTGCTGTTCTTCTAAGCTGCGGTAGTAGTTTTTGGTGTCGCTTTGTAGTACAGTTCTCCGAAGATATGACAGTGTGACAGAAATGTCGCATGGCACATTTGATAGTCGCAGAAATACTGTGTCGCAGTAATGTCGCATCGCAGTTTGTGCGGCCATGGCCGTGTCGTCGCAGACAAGTCGGCAGCAGTTCCACCACAATTCGACCACGGTTCCACCATGCTACTATTATAATTTCTGATGATTCCACCATGAGGTCACATGATGCCGCCATGATGCCACCATGAATCCACCATGAATCCACCATGAATCCACCATGAATCCACCATGAATCCACCATTAATCCACCATTAATCCACCATTAATCCACCATGATTCCACCATGAATCCACTATGGTGCCACCACGACTTCACCATGATTTCTGACGCCTCCGCCGCCAGTGTTCTTGCAATAACCAAAAGGCCGGAAGCGACGGCTATCATAGCCACCAAACAGCCGTGCACGAGCTGGTCCGGCTGTCTGCTGATGGTGTGAGCGGGAGCAGGAGGGGCGTGATGCTGCAGCGTCGGATAACTGTCAACTAGCATCGGAGAGCATAACTATAGCATCGGATGGTTTGGGAAGATAAATAGTAGTCTCTCGTCAAGTATTCTGAAGGAAGCGGACGACTTGCCGCTGTGAAAGTTTTAGACTTTCGGGGCATTGCTGGCGAGCGAATAACGGCTTCATCTTTAGCACCGTTTCTGGTCCGTTTTCATTCCGGAAAGTCCCGTGCAGCTCGGCAGTCAGTTCGGTTGCTTAGAAATGACACGACGTGACATCGATGTAATAATGTGACACATGACTCATTAATACAGTGCAGTATTCAAACAGGCGTTAGAACAAGCCAGTCACATTGCTTAGTGTTGAAGCGAGTAGCACGGTTGAAGGAGCCCTGGAAAATGAAATTGATGACATGTCCTCGAAATCGATCGCAAGGAGAAAAACCGCCATGGAATCAGTCGTGAGAATACTTCGGCGATAGCTCTTTTATAACTATAATCAACGACGCTCACTCATGCGACAGAGAAACCACCAGTAACAACATCATCAAGTAGCAGCCCAACATGGGTCTTACTCCGAAGTCGCCACAGATCCTTGATAAGGGAGGCGCGAGCGGGCTGTCATGTGGATCATTCCCACGCGGCGCTATGACGCGATGCTGATGGACAAGTTCGTGGAATGCGTTCTCTGCCTATCTCGCGCCGCCCATTCGCGTAACTTGTTTGTTTATCAACCTTGGGCGCTAAATGACCTCGTAGTCGGTGCGCCCTTAAGCCCAAATAACTAACCAACTCTCATAACACCTGCTGCCTGGGGGTCTCACCGCCTGACAGCGACGGCAATGCACCAAACCAGAGGTGCTTCTTCCATCCGCTAGAGCGCGCAGTGTGCGCCACCTCTCGACTGCTGGGCTGTGACTGATGCGTTGATGTTTGCCTCTGCATGGCCAGTGCATAGCTGATGTGCCGAGTCCCGGTGGCTAATGTCTGGCTGCTGGAATATGTCTGGGCGGTTCTCTTGGAGATCCAATATGATAATTGTCATTGTTTGTTTACCATGCTTTCGAAATTCGCGGAATCCGTACGTTCTGCGAATGTGATGTTCGCCGGTGTTCTTAGTGTGTTTGTACAGTGTAGCCGATGACCGGAGAGGATAAAAGTGGGACAGTGTCCCCCTGGTGTGCTTTAAACCCCCCAAAATGGTTGAGATTTGCTCCAACCACTTGAGTTTTTGGAAGTACGCATTATTACTCTGTGGGTAGTCGTATGACCGGCGCCACGGGATGGAGCCTGGGAGATGTGTCCTTCAAGCCTCGCGAAGCTTAACATTACGCCTATGAGTGTTGCATGAAAAGAATTAATCCCAAAGTGATCATGTCTCCCTCTAGTCAAAGTCCGGGGTGCCGCTGATTGTCATTTGTGTGTCGTAGAGTGCCATCTACTCCTGCTATAGTTCATATTTACTCCGCCAGAGCAGCAATGAGGTCGCCCTGCAGGCTACCGCCACCTTTCCGAACGGCCACTGAAACTATGCTTCGTTTTCTCTCCACCAGGGTTCGCACGAGTACGTGCGGGCGACAGCCGACTACGACAGCCGCGACCCTGCCCTGCTCAGCTTCCAGAAGGGAGACTTAATCCGCGTCATCAAGAAGAGTCAGAACACCGAGAAAGGTGAGGTGTGGCGGCGTTTCGGCCGGGTGTAAATACCGACCGACTTACTGCAAAAAAAACACAAAACAGAGTTGTACCAGGATGGCGCAGGTTGCACACACCTTGGCCGACTCCAGGCACCCACCGATTTCCCGATGAATATACAGCCATTTGACGTCCAGACACATCCACGGGAGGAGCTCTGGTGCTCCGAGGTGGGATGGGGTGAGCAGTCCAGGGACATGATGCCCGTCTCCCAACGGAAGAGTTCTAGGCTCTAGGTTTGTGATGGCACAGTTTCTGATGGCCATTCAGTCAGTACTCCGTCGGGTGGGCTTTTTGTTCTAGGCTGACCAGAACGAGACCAGATATGACCGGTGCTGTCGTGCAATATAACAAACATCACACTGTGCTTTGGATTAATTCATCATCGCAGTATCAAGTCGCCAACTCGCATACAGTGTGTCGTCACCGTGGTACGGATTCGAGTTCGGTATTGCGGAAGATTTCCAGTGCATTGGTCCTGGTGAGCTCTTAACATGCATTCATAGCTTCTAAGTTGTTTTCTTTCTCGGGCTGGTGCCTTGATTGCCCTTCGATTTGCCTGATTGCCCCGATTGCCCCGATTGCCCCGATTGCCCCGATTGCCCCGATTGCCCCGATTGCCCCGATTGCCCCGATTGCCCCGATTGCCCGATTGCCTGATGCCTTTCTCGATGCCTGATGCCGCTCTCTAGACTGATGTGATTTGCAGAGGCTGGCTCAGTCAACTAAACTGGTCGAGCGCAACAGCTACAGGAGCATAGAAAGAAATCACACCATCCGCGATGCGATTTGTCCACGCTGAATGCTACCCGAGACCAGCAATTTCCCGCTTCCTTAACTGCCCGACTGCTCTCGCCTTGAAATATCCTGGCTGCATTCCTCCTCCACCCCTACCCCTTCGGCATATTTCGGCTCTGCCTCTGTCCCTTCGGCATCCTTCAGCGTCGGCAATGCTCAACGGTTTTTTACTTCAAATCCAGTTTGGTTTAGCCTACTCCGTAATTTTGATTGATGTCGCATACGATATGATATGGAATGATATGGTACGGATCGTACACGTAATAATTAAGCTCAACGGCCTTGAGTGATAACAAATATGCATGCTTGCATGCTGAATCACTCGTAAATGGAACCGAAGATCAGTCGACTTCCCCCACTTTACCCATTCCTTGTCTATTCGATGCCTTACCTTTCTGTCAGCGAATACTGAGCCCCAATGCATCAGCTATGGCCGACGTCGTGCCAAAACGCCGATTAATCAGTCAAAGGAGGTCAGCGCCTCATTGACAATCACTTCCCATCAATAGATGTGATCTGTCACGTGATAAACTCCCCCAGAACACGCCATTGGCCAAGGCTTCCAGTCATGTCAAGGCTCAATTGCAGAATAGTTTCAATCGGTTTTTTCCTAGCAAGGTCCCAACAAATCCTCCCATATTTTGATAGCCAATCATACCCGAGACGACCCTTCACTTTGGGCGATGGGACATGGGTAGTTTTCTGTTGTAGCTTCTGGATTATCTGCATGTCAAGGGTACTCAGGCATAGTCGCAATTACAAGCCTACGCTGTGATTGGTCCTGAGGTCGCCAACACGCCACATCACCGGAAGCGCTGCTCCGTGGCCTACCAGCACTACCACCATGGTCCGGTCTTGTCTCACCTCCTGTCTTGCTATGTCTCCGGTTTTGTCTGACCGGCATCGTCTCACCTCCTGTCTTGTCATGTCTCCAGTTTAGTCTCGCATCTCTTGTTATCTCTCCGGCTTAGTCTCACCTCCTGTCATGTTTCCAGCTTAGTATCGCATCTCTTGTTATCTCTCCGGATTAGTCTCACCTGTCTTGTTATATCTTCGGTCAGTCTCGCCTCCTGTTATTTCTCCGGTATAGTCTCACCTCCTTGATTTCATCACTCCTGCTTCAGTTATGTCTTTCATGACGTTGCTCTACTTCTCTCCGGATCCGTAGTTTCTCTAACCACCGTGTGGGGACTTGTTATATCTTGGGTCAGTGCTCGCCTCCTGAAAGTTTGTCCGGTTATAGTCTCACCTGTCGCTTGACTTTCGCCGACCAATCGGCGTGAGGCTTGGCGACGTATATGACTTTCATGACGCAGCTCGGCGTGTCGTAAATCCAATAACCAACCAATCTAACCACCTTGTGCCTTCCCTCTCCTTTTTCTCTTTTTACTGGTACCTCTGTTCTGATATGTATCCGCTTATCCATCTAGCATCTATGCATCTGTTTATATATATATATGGATATATATGGATATATATATATATATATATATATATATATATATATATATATATATATATATATGTATATATATATATACCGATCAATCTACATATCTATATATCACTATATCTACCGCCGTATCTCATCGCCAACGACACTATTTTCGGCTCTGGTAATATATCGCCAAGGCAAGTTCATCATGGTTAGCGAGATCATGACGCCAAAGAGTCGCACCAGACTCACGAGAAACTCTGATGGGAACTGGACGGCTAGTAAGCTGTTAAAGAAGCAGTGTGCCAACGGCATTGAAGCAGAATCGACGGGCAATTCGGAGCGTCGTTCTGGGAAATTTCAGGCGATGGATGACGAGGGGAAACTTGCATTCGTGATGTATTACCAGAGCCATAAAACGGTGTTGTTAGTCATGAGAACCAGCTTGCAGCGTGACACTGACCCACTAAGGCAGGCCACTGTGGTGTATACGCTCACATGTACGTCCGGGAGCTGTGCAGACCCGAACATATCCTACATTTGTCACCACACCAGCACCACACCACCACCACCCCATCACCACTGAGCCGACAACTCATCATGCATCTGCAGTTTGGTGGTTTGGTGGGCCCAAAATTCACTGTCAAAACAGCCATAGCACTACATTTGCACGCGACACCATTGTCGCTAGCACTAAGCGAATAACGAAATGCGCGGGCGAAATGAAACCGCCTTGCTGTGCTGGAAATCTCATTCGGCACAGCTCTCCGATGATCGCCGATGAGCGTGGTGACGCCATATGATGCGTCGTAACGATGTATGCCCATATGTGGGTGCATGTTTTTGTTTTATTTGTCTACTTGTGCATCAGCAATGCGGCATTGAAAGTGTCCCCCTATATATGTATGCGCTTTACTTAAGCCAGCTTAGCCTCTCACTGCTGACTAAGCTGCCCCACTGAGGTGCTGGTGGTTATGATTGCACTTCTATGATTTGATGCTGCCCCTGAAGATGGCTTAGGATAGCCGAAACGTCGTACTCGAGAATAAATGCAGCTCTATCTTGGAGCTCAGTCTTGTCTCTTCCAATCTCATTTTGTCCCTGTCTGCCCTGCCTGGTCTTTTGTCCAGTGTGGTCTTGTCTCTTGCCCAGGGTGACCTTGTCTCTTGCCCAGCGCGACCTTGTCTCTTGCCCAGCGCGATCTTGTCTCTTGCCCAGCGTGACCTTGCACCTTGTCCAACACGATCTTGTACCTTGTCCAGCGCGACTGTGTCTCTTGCCCAGCGTGACCTTGTATCTTGTCCAACGCGACCTTGTCTCTTGTCCAGCGCGACCTTATCTCTTGTCCAGTGCGACTTTGTCTCTTGTCCGGCACGATCGCTTATATTGCCCAGCATGATCTTGTCCCTTGTCCAGCGCGACCTTACTTCTTCCTGCCGGCCGTCTTTGCCGGACGTCGGCCGCGCCACCCACTGGAGCGTGCCGGCCCCGGAAGAGAGCGCGAACAACCGTAGTTTTGGCGCGAGATGCGCCAGACGGCAGCGCCGGCGGCGGCGGCCGGCCAGATGGCGCGAAAAACGGTGACTGTTGCGGTCGGGTCCGGGCCGCTCTGTCGGCCGCCGACCGCGCCGCGGCCGCCGTTTTTGTCGCCGCTGCGCCGGTTGTGCCGCGGCGCCGCGGCGAAACGCGGCAGCGCGCCGCTGCTTGTCGCAGGAGTGCCGAGAATGTAGGAGTGCAGCGCCTCGGGCTGTTGGTGTGGTTATGTAGCCTCCGTGGTGTTTCGCACCCTTGATAAGTATGCTGTGTAATCTAAGCTTAAAAGGGGGTTAAAATGTGTCTCGGAAATGTCGAATTGCGTGCGCCCGTTAGCGCGGGCTAAGTTTTGGCCGCCCACAACTTGCCCCTGATATGTCGCGGCGTAGTCATCCAGTTAGGAAATCCGACGGAGCCACAATATTCTGTTTCTGTGGTATACATCATTGGAAGTGGGCTAGGTCGACGGCATCAGACCATCTTCATTAATCTATGGGCATATTCCACCAATTGGGACAATATTGGCACCACCATATATATGCTGGGTAACAAAATGTCATCAGTTTCGGTGGAATACTAAAATGGGTTTCGCTGGAGGCGCTTCCTCATCATACCATTAGAAATAGTACTTTATTTTGCCTGAAATTGTTTGGCGCTGAACCCTCTCGGAGGGCTAGCAGCAGGGTTCCTACACTAGACTGTTACCTTTATCCTTATTCTTAAGAGCTTGAAAAGCATGGAGGTCCGTTTGTGAACCTGTCGAACCATCTTCCAGATGCCTTCTCTATCGACCGTACAAGTACGATTTCCTCCTATAATTTTTGCCATTCATGCAATCTAAGCTTCACTTTCTCCTCACGCCGAGTCAACCGCCCCATCCACAACAGCAGTCCATTTCTCTTCGTGGATGCTTTGTGTTGCATTTTCTACGTACCTCAGCCACTTTCTTCTGCATGAGAGTGCATGTACTCTGCGTGCTCCCTGTTCTCCACAGGTGTATGTGCACTCTGCTACCGCTGAGGTTCAGTCGCAATTTTCCTTGTACTTGATTACCACGTGACTTTCCGTTTTAAAGTGTTGTTTTTCGAGGGCGAATGACCCTTATTAAGGTCATGCGCTTGCATCTGAATGGGTATGAAACCTTTTTATTGGGTTTGTGGGTGGGTGTAGGCTCAGTCTCACTGATCAGAATTGATAAAGTTCATACTATTTCCTTCGCGGAAGACTAGCATGTCCTCCGTTTTCAAAGGCAATCTTGCCTTTTTGTGGTCGAAAAGGCCATGGGCATTCATATTTTCGCGCACCATGCTGGCATTTTACACACATCATGGCACCGTGCTGCCCCAAGCCATAGCAATGTTGGATATCCAAATTAAAACAAAACTGAACGCCTTTACTGCGGCGGCGGGTAGGAGTATGTGTGTGGGCAGGGAGTGGGCTCAGCCCCGAGTCGGTCTTATCGTTGGAGGAGCTCGAGACCCTCGGCTACATGAGAGCTTCCACTCTGAACTGCGGGTGCTGCAGGCGTCCAGGATTGTTCCGCACCTGGCATGGAGGCCGGGCGCGGTGTTAGTGTCTGGCTGGCGTCGCAGTTGAGAGACTCCTTCGCCGAACACGCAAGTAGCACTAAATCCTCTGTGCAGTCTGGTGAGCTTCACGGTCGAGAGACTTCGTCGCCGAGCACGCAAGTAGAACGGGGTGCCGCATACGGTACGCGAGTCCAGCTCGCGTCACGGCTTTGCCTTCTGAATGCGGGTGGAGAGTGAAGTAGCAGTGCAGGCGTCGTCTCGGCGCCAGCCTGGCTGGCTGCGTGCATGCTCGTCGCGGCTGTACAGTTCGGCTGGCTTTGCAACATCGGCCTTCTTTTTTCACAACAAACGCACTACAACTTGTGATGGCAAATTTGCTTGCGGTCTACCAGCTATGCCTGCGCCAATGTAGCCGGCACGCACCTCCGATGAGCCGGGACAAGAGTGGTTGTGTGTTGTTTTCCCATGTAATGCGACAATCATAATACATTGTATATTATTATTTCAGCAAGTTTCGGGTTGGCTGTCCCGATCCGTACTCCCGGCCGTTTATACCAGGGATCAATTCCATATTTACTACTGCTCTTACTAGTGACCCATTCTGCATTTACCACCGTCTGCACCAGTGATCCATTTCATTGTTATCGTCGCCCGAGTCGGTGATCAATTTCATCTTTACCGCCGCTCATACCAGTGATCCATTGGCCGCCGTAAAAGATCCGTTACGAGCGGGAGAATTGCGCCTTGCCGTCGGCGGCACCGCTCCAGATGGACTGGCTGGCGGCCGTGTGGTGGAAGCGCCCCGCATGCAGAACGTGCACGTGCGATCGTGGCACAGTTATGACATTGAAGTGAACCCTGACACGCCACCTAGCTATACTTGGCTACTAAATCGTTAAACTCTAATGGGCAGTTTGACGATACCGGAGCGCCCGTTTTATTCGAGCCGTGAAATATCACTTTGCGTGTAGGCCACTCAGTTGCGGTGGCGGGGTGATTGAGGGATGAATACTGCCGAGTGATTGAGGGATGAATGTACGACGGAATGATAGTCGTCCATTATTTGCATGCAGCTTCGCCATGGTCACAGTGCTCAGCTTCGAAGACGATATTGGGAGAGGAAATTATGCCGGCATCTTCTCGGGGGCGACGCCCATGGAGTTCGGTCATCTTTCTCGGAAGTGACGCCCATGGAGTTCGGTCATCTTTCTCGGAAGTGGCGCCCATGGAATTCGGTCATCGTTCTCGGTTGCCGCCATTTTGTAGTGCCCCACCTCTGCTGGTTCTCAGTCTTGATTTAGTCCAGCTTGAGCCCGGATTGAGTCATTTTCTGTTCCCGATATTTCTATGCCCACCTCCGACACGACTCCGACACGACTCCGACACGACAAAAGCCGTGGCACACACTGCTGCACTGGCTGGGTGTCGCACGGCAGGTGTCCTGCTGTACTGCTGATGACGACATTTAAGTTTCGGAAATCCATGAAGGTTACCCGTTGTTCACGCCCACACCATGTAAGCGGCGCCTGAACTAATCCGAAACTTGTAAGTGGGGCAACGGGTTTAAACGCGGTTGAAAAGAGATTATGCTTATACGATCCTCGACTTTTTATGAGCACTTCGGTATTGTCATTGCCTCGTCCTCGTCGAGCTGTGGTGGGAGGAACCGGTCGAACTTCCCCGAGGTGATAGTCAGCTCGCCAGTCAGCTTGTTGTCCACCGGTCCCAGTCAGATGTTGACCATCGGCTCCAGTCAGCTGACGTCGGTGTGCTAGCTCGCCAGTCAGCTGTTGACCACCGGCTCCAGTCAGCTGTTGACCACCGACCCCAGTCAGCTGTTGACCATCAGCCTCAGTCAGCTGTTGACCACCGGCCCCAGTCAGCTGTTGACCATCAGCCTCAGTCAGCTGTTGACCATCGGCCCCAGTCAGCTGTTGACCATCGGCCCCAGTCAGCTGTTGACCACCGGCCCCAGTCAGCTGTTGACCATCGGCCTCAGTCAGCTGTTGACCACCGCCCCAGTCAGCTGTTGACCACCGGCCCCAGTCAGCTGTTGACCACCGGCCCCAGTCAGCTGTTGACCATCGGCCCCAGTCAGCTGACTTCGGTCGACTTCCACCGGGAGGCGGTAGAGTTTCTGCTCCGCTGGTCACGTCTGATGTTGACCATCGGCCCCAGTCAGCTGACTTCGGTCGACTTCCACCGGGAGGCGGTAGAGTTTCTGCTCCGCTGGTCGACTTCCACCGGGAGGCGGTAGAGTTTCGCTCCGCGGCGTTATTTGACCATCGGCCCCAGTTCTTGTTCTCCACCGGGAGCGGTAGAGTTTCTGCTCCGCTGGTCACGTCTGATGAAGTGGCATTTCAAACCACCTGACTGGTTGGGCTCGGCTGAACTCCGCTAGCATTATTATTTAATGTCATGGAGTGATTTTTAAAGTGACCTGAATATGTCAACGCTACTGGACTGCATTAACAGTACTTTGACTTGCTACCGTGGGCTCATGCACGTACGTATGCTGAGACACATCCATGTTCTTCGCATAGTGACCATTCTAACATTACTGCAATGGGATGAAGAAAACTACGGCGTACATTTCAGGTAAGGTAGGGGAGAATGGAGATAAGTCTGTGCTAACGAGAGAAGATCACTGTAGGCTTAACATGGCGTACGCTCCAGCCTGGGAAGTGCAAGGTGCTGTGCGGAGATGGCAATTAGTCGGGGAGACAAGAGGAATGTGTACATAATCACAAAACCATCGATAGATTAATCTCAATGTACTCCCAGACATAGCTAGCTCACGCAGCACAAGGCTGAAATCCTTCGGCGCTATAATACTGTTGTGGACATGAGTGTGGGAGCGGAGGAAGGAGAAGGAAACGGAACGCTGCCATCCATTGTTCTTCAGTAACCTCAATAACTAACTACGCCCCTAAGCCCAAATAACCAACCAACGCCATGGGTGTTGCATGTAAAACACTCGCATAACATGTGACTCCTCACTTCTTTGCACACTTTTTAAGACTCATTTTGTCTCGTGCGCCCTCCATTAGAACTGTCATGGCGATTCGTTTGATGCAAATTCGACGATTCTGTTCGGAAGCGTTGTGACCGCTGATAAATGTCATAATACCAAATCCAATGCCTTCCCCAACCAGTGTATGACCCGTCGGCAACCGTTACAGGCTGGCTGTTCGGCATACTGGACGGCAGAAGAGGCACCTTCCCCAGCCAGTATGTCGTTCCTGTCGGCAAGAGTTCGTCCCGGCCACAGAGCAAGGTAGGTCACCGGACGTGGATCGCAGAGCAAGGTAGGTGACCGGATGAGGGTCGTGGAGCAAGGTAGGTGACCGGATGAGGGTCGTGGAGCAAGGTAGGTCACCTGACGAGGATCGCAGAGCAAGGTAGGTGACCGGATGAGGGTCGTGGAGCAAGGTAGGTGACCGGATGAGGGTCGTGGAGCAAGGTAGGTGACCGGATGAGGGTCGTGGAGCAAGGTAGGTCACCGGACGAGGATCGCAGAACAAGGTAGGTGACCGGACGAGGATCGCAGAGCAAGGTAGGTGACCGGACGAGGATCGCAGAACAAGGTAGGTGACCGGACGAGGGTCGCAGAGCAAGGTAGGTGACCGGATGAGGGTCGTGGAGCAAGGTAGGTCACCGGACGAGAACGATGCCAGCTGGTAAAGTAGCGGGGCCGGCAGTCTGCCGACGGTGTTGCAGGACGTGTTGTGTGACGTACACGAACTGGAGCATCGAAAAGCCGAGAGAAAACGGACGGGAAGTTTCGCAGGCACTGGCTAAGACGTACGGGCAACGTCACAGGTTCTGGATGGCGATGGACGAGTATTGCCGCAGGCCCTGGGTTGAGATGGACGGACCACGTCACAGGTCCTGGGTGGGGACGGACGGACACTGTCGCAGGTCCTGGGTGGGACGGGTGGTAGGTGGTAATGTCGCAGGTCCTGGGTGGGGACGGACGGACGGACACTGTCTCAGGTCCTGGGTGGGGCGGACGGACACTGTCTCAGGTCCTGGGTGGGACGGGTGGTAGGTGGTAATGTCGCAGGTCCTGGGTGGGGACGGACGGACACTGTCTCAGGTCCTGGGTGGGACGGGTGGTAGGTGGTAATGTCGCAGGTCCTGGGTGGGGACGGACGGACACTGTCTCAGGTCCTGGGTGGGGACGGACGGACACTGTCTCAGGTCCTGGGTGGGGCGGGTGGGTAGTGTCGCAGGCCCTGGGTGAGACGGACGGATATTGTCGCAAGTCCTGGGTGAGATCGACGGGCAGCGTCACGAGCTCTGGGTGCGGGAGGGGGTAGGTGGGTAGTGTCTCAGGTCCTGGGTGGGAGCGGGCTAGTAGTGTCTCAGGTATCCGGCGAGACGGACAGGTGGTGTCGCGGGCCGTGGGTGGAACTCAAACGTAGCGTTGCAGATCCTGAGGGAAGCGTACGGGTAGTGTCGCAGGCTCGGATAATAGGCGAGCAGTGTCGGAGGTCTGTAGGACAGGACCTCCGTGTCACGAGCCAAGAGGTATGCGCCGGATTAACAACATCGAGTACTCTGGAAGAAGCAGACTTAAGGCATCGCAGGCGTTGAACGAGGCAGACAGGAAGTGTCGCAGTTACGGAAGTAGGTGGACAGGCTGTGTCGCAGGCAGCTGGCAGGAAAGCTGAATTAATTCAGTGCTGCGGATAGTTTGACACTAAAATTGCAGGTTCTTCGGTTCCTAAACTACCTGAGCTCGTTTGAACCACATCTGCTGTGATGCTCCGCTTTTACCAATCACGCCGTCAATTTGTGCTGGTTGGGAGTACTTAAGGAGACACTTCCGTGCGGAGTTTGGGCTTCTTGCGACCCAGCTCCGACAGTGGAGCATCAGGTGTTGTGTGTTGTGCGGCGTCTGCCAGTTCATTGGCACCCGGTGGCCGGCCATCTGCCGCCATTAGCTTCAGGTGTCGGCGCCTCATCACACCACCTGATTCGCTGTCAGGCCAATGGCCGGTCGTTGCCACACATGCGGGCAGATGTCGCCTGCAGATGCCTCACTCACGGGACGGAGTCTCGGCCGCCTCGTCGATGCGAATCGGGCTCGAATTGTGCGCTCCCAACTTCCCCCACACACGAATGTGTTACATTTATTGATACGTGGTATTCCGGCAACTTTCCACGTGTCTGCCGAACCGAGGCTACTGCGTAGCCGGGGATGGCCTGGAAACTCGCTGACCGTTACGCTTATCCAGTGCTACACGCCACCAGGTGAAAGCCGTCCGTTTTTACCTGAGGAATATATCGCCTGGCTGGGCGCGAATGATCAGGTCTGGTCGAGACGCCATGAAGCCTAAATAACTAACTATATCGCCTAGCATGCAATTATTACGGTCGTAAAATTAACCAACTCCTCGACAATCCAGCATAGCATCGTGGAATCCGCCTCACTTTTACGCAAATAACTCTGCGACATTCTTAATCAGTAGCATTGAAGCCTGTACCGCCGATTACTACAGTGCGTTAATACGGTAGTTAACGGTATGAGTGGATCATAACGCTAAATAATTGCTCGTAAATGGGTCGGAGGTGTCCAGGCAGTGACCGGGGGCAAGTGCGGGCTGTTTCAACGATGGCTGGCAATGATTTGTGTGAGGTAGGTGAGCGATGGTGGCCGTTGTGGTTGTGGTGAATGGCAGGGTTAGAAGCTCCGATTTGAGCCATGCCTTGAGCCATGAGTTAATTCATGAGATGAGCCATAACTTGAGCTTTTGTGAATCGCTCGCTCGAAGTAAATTTACCGTTAAACCCGTCGCGTATCCCAGATGGTTCCCACTCAAAGTGCGTTGTGGACCCCCAAGTTATACAAGAGATGCCTAGACGAGTGGTGGCCAACGTCCTGCTACTGGTCATATGGTCAGTGATGGTGGCCGTCATCCTCTCTGTGGTCAGTGGGGACTGTTATCTATGCTGTCGGTCAGCGTGTCTGTTAAGTTATATGTGGTCGATGGTGACCAATGGGTTTGCCAAATCTTCGAGGTTGATGGGGAGGGACAAATGAAGCTTTGGCCCCGATTTATCACAATGTTCTCTTGACAAACCAAACCTCCGATTTCAACCACAATGTTTCGAAGTTCGGGGGGGGGGGGGCGTGGCAACTGCCCCCGGCACCCCGTCCCCATGGCAACACCTGTGATGGCAACAGCTTGAAATTGTGGGCGGATTTCACACGGGTTGGCGTGTAGCGGAGCATTGGTTGCACCCTGGTTCCCTGAGAGCATAACACAGCCAGGAGGATAGCTAGTCTTAAATGCACTAGCGCTTTTTTCGATGGATATATACGTTTGGAGAAATTCAAGGAAATCATCTTTTCTTTTTGTGCTCAAAACAAAGACCTGCAAATTACATTGCATGGATTGCACCACACCGTCCTGCAAATTACATTGCACCACACCGTCCCTAGTTGGATTGCACTAGTTTTGGTACAATTTGTATAATATTCGACGAAGAGGTCAATTGTCCTGTTTTTATTTGGTATAAGATTGATGGTAATCACTCCTGGTGCACTCAGAGTCGGGGCGTCGGTCCGGCTTCATCCGTCCCTCACTCTCTCGTAGGGGCGGGGCTGATCGACAAGGCATCTGATGTTCCCATTGACGATTCATCATACAGGTTGCTGACTCAACATACTTCAGCCACTGCCGTAGGAGATATGCTCTACTCTCTGTGCTCTCTATGAAATTTATTGATATGAAATACGCTCTGCTCTCACCCAGCGGTGATAAATATGGGGCGTGTGCAGCACGCGTGTCGCTCTCCCATCTGCCGAACCGCTGCTTCTCAGGTATCTGGCCATGCCGCTGGGTGGTGGTCGCCACAGGTATCTGGTCATGCCGCTGGGTGGTGGTCGCCACCACCAGGCCATGCCGCTGGGTGGTGGTCGTCACCACAGATACCTGGCCATGTCGCTGGGTGGTGGTCGTCACCACAGATACCTGGCCATGTCGCTGGGTGGTGGTCGTCACCACAGATACCTGGCCATGTCGCTGGGTGGTGGTCGTCGCCACCATCTCGGAGAGCGCACCTGATTAGCAAGATTTTGAGTGTGATGATCGGTTTTGAGTGGCATCCGATTGAAGAGATCGGTGGGGGGGGGGAGTGGGAGATCGGTCCGTGAAGAGATCGGTGAGAGGGAGACCAGCGGTCGAGACTGTCGTTTGTCACAGTCGGTCGCGGTTGGCTGGGTCCCGATAATTTTCTCTGCTCCCGTTACTCTCATTTGCGAGCGTGCGGTCTGGGAACATGCCGGCAGACAAATGAATCTCCAGCGAAATCGCACCGGTCTCCATTGGATATTGGCGGGAATGGACGTGGGACGACGGGTGGGGGGGGGAGACGAATCGACCCGCAATGAAATTGGGCCGGCCCTGCATACTCTGAAGGCATCCTGAACACACGAACGTTTTGCCTGCGACTGTGTCGTCGTACGTGTATCCAAACACGAATGAACATGCTGACATATATTTACCCATTTCATAGCACTCCGTGTTGGATAATTGTCGGGCACTTCACCGTTAGTCACCGTGACTGTGCTCTGTCGTTCCTATTGCAACCTACCTGAGTGTCATTACGTCGACGAAGTTCAGATTGTGAACGAAGTTCAGACGAAGTTCATTGTGATTTCACCCATGATTTGAGAAAAAAAGCACTCCCAAAACAATCAGCAACCTGAGTTCATGCTTCATGCTTAATAACCGGTTAGACAGGGAAGCTTGGTTCGGTCGCCTATTCATGCTGCAAACCTCGACGTCAGCTGGATCTGAGCCGGAGCATCTCCCTGACTTGCGGTCCGTCCGCCGCCGTTACCGAACGGAGTGACACTCGCGCTGCTGTCATGCCGGCTCCGGCCCGCCCGCCGCCGTTACCGAACAGGGTAACGCTCGCGCTGCTGTTTCGGCGAGTCCGGTCCGCTGGCAGTCATTACCGACGGAGGCGACGCTGCTGTTATGCCGGTGCGGCGCGCTCGTTGGCGCGACCGCGCCACGGTTCAATTGGCACGCGGTCGCCGTGGTCCGGGGCGGCACCGCCGGCCCGGCCGGCGGTGCCGCCGCCCTAATCACAAGCGCGCATCGTCACCATTAACCGGGCAACGGGCGCAGCTGCGGCCTCGTCCAGCCGCCGGAGACAGCGCCGCTCTGTGCCGCTGCCGCCGCACACAGACCGGCGAGCAGTGCAGTCGCTCGCCGACACGGCAACGCCCGTTAGCCGCCCGGCAGCTGGGCGAGTTCCGCTGGATCTGAGCAGAGCGTTTGACCTCGGCACGGGCCACTGCGCAGGCGGTGGTCGGCGGACGACGCGGCCCGCCTGTCCGGGTCGGGTCGCAGGGTCGAGTGGGTCGCTGGTCGCCACCGCCCCATACCTGAGGCCGCTTCCGGTGACCTGTGTGGCCCAGATCCTCCGGCGCTGCGCAGGGTCGTCGTTTGAGCCCAACGCAAGACCGGCTGCGGCTGAGTTGATTGGCGGACGGCGACCTAGATCAGACCTTGGTCATGTTTTTCGGCCAGATTCGTGGTGGGCATGATCAAAACCAGCGCTCAGCTATTCGATGGACAAGTGATGTTTTGCAGCCTCGAGCAACAAGTGGTTTAATTTAGTTCAATTTATAAAATATCGCAATTATTACAGTTCACTGAATTCTACTCATTCTCAGATGTCTCATGCGTGTGTGTGTGTGTGTGTGTGCGGGGGTGAGTTTGACCAGCCTGCCTAGGTGTTGGTGATTTTGGCTGTTGCTGTGTGTTGTGATGAGCGTGTGGCTGTAGGCTAAGTTAGTCACGGAATGCAGTCGATGGGCATTCCGCGCGGTCCATGGGACATGCTCTCCCCCCCCCCTCCCGACCAAAACAGCCCTGTCCGGCCGTGACGCGCCATGCGAGGAGCTTTAATCACTCCATTCTTCAAGTATCTCGGTCACGAAATATCTCCGCCACGAAATATCTCCGCCACGAAATATCTCCGCCACGAAATATCTCCGTCACGAAATACCTCAGTCACGAAATATATCCGTCGCGCAATGCCCCATTTCCTTACGTCCAGCGCTCCGTTTATTATGGATCACGTGCCGAATGCAGACTCGGTACGCTTGCAGGAACACATATGCAACCATCGAACATAATAAGCACATTTGTGTTCGCCTCGCATGTATAATTTTATATTAGCGTCCCATTAAGTCAAATTCATGCAGCTAATTGTGCGTCAGTCCCTTTAATCATCATCATTTGTTGGGCACCAATCTCTCTTTCCGTCTTAATCTATGCAGCCGTGTGCTGTCGCCTTGAGGTGGGGTGCTTCCTTCTCTCCAAGGTGTCTTTCGAATGGCTCTTGATTTCTATTTATTGTCCGCCTGTTCAGCTGATTAGGCCGACCATACGTTCATTAGTCGAGTGACCTGCCCTTTCACTGCCGCCTGTCAGACGCATTTCGCCGACAGACCATTGATTGGCCGGTCGGCGCACCGCCCCGACTGGCTCCCCGCTCCCCACGGCTCCCCACGGCTCCCCACGACTCCCCCACGGCTCCCCACGGCTCCCCACGGCTCTCTCCATGGCTCCCCCACGGCTCCCCACGACTCCCCCACGGCTCCCCACGGCTCTCCCCACGGCTCCCCCACAGTTACCCCACGACTCCCCCACGGCTCCCCCACGGCTCCCCCCACGGCTCCCCACGCCCCCTCCCCCATGGCTCTCTCCACGGCTCCCCCACGGCTCCCACCACGGCTCACCCACCGCTCCCTCACGGTTCCCCACGGCACCCCACGGCTTCCCCCGGCTCTCTCCGACACAACACACGGCGCCTGACGTCAGCAGCGTCCACCGTCCGGTGGATGCAATCATGCGAGTCGGCGACGAATTTCCAGGCCAACGCTGGACATGATTGCTAGAGATTTGGTTTCATGTGGAAGCTTCTGGGTTAATTTCAGTGCGGAGATACACGGCGTAGGCGTTCGCTGGTTGAATTGTCCGCGTTTGTTCCATGCTCTGTTCTCCAGCACAGTGCTGAGGTATCCGGCTAGCGACCCCCGCCGACCTTGGCCGCTGACTCCACCATGCTGCGCGGCCTTCCGAACTCCGATTTTCGTAACGTGGAGTCATGGATGGAAAATTTAGCATTGTAGCGTTTCTCTACCAAGTACGACACATCAGTGGTTTAGTGTGCCCGAATTTATTGCCTAATGATCGCAATCGTACGCGTGGCTCCACTTGTTACAGGATTTGTTGAGCTCACAGGGAGGCTGGACGCGCTTAACCATGCACTTGTGCAAATGTGGATTATCTGACAGGCGATACGGGTTATCTGACAGGCGATGTGGGTTATCTGACAGGCAATACGGGTTATCTGACAGGCGATGTGGGTTATCTGACAGGCAATACGGGTTATCTGACAGGCAATACTGGTTGTCTGACAGGCAATACTGGTTATCTGACAGGCGAGGTGGGTTATCTGAAGGCAATACGGGTTATCTGACAGGCGATGTGGGTTATCTGGCAGGTAATAGCGGTTAGGGGTTATCTGACAGGCAATACGGGTTATCTGACAGGCGATGTGGGTTATCTGACAGGTAAGGTGGTTTTCTGACATACGATATTGGGTTATCTGACAGGCGATGTGGGTTATCTGACATGCAATTAATTGTGCAAATTTTGTGCGGTTTCTAGCACCTTGGGGGAGCTTTGAGAACTTAAAATGGTGTCTCTATCTGCTGTCAATTTCCACACCCAGTTATAAGCACCGGGTTCGCAGCAAAGTGGTGTTTTTAAGTGAGTCAAGTTATTCGTAAGGACATTTCTGATCGCATTACCTCGTCCACACACTCCTAGATGACCATCATCCTCGCCTATAATAGCATGCCAGTTGGCTGTGCGAAACCGTCGCCCGACTACAACCTCCAGCCAGAATCTCCTCTCAAGTTCTCTGGCAGGAGGTTTCCAGCAGCAGCAAGTAGAGCTTTACCTCCGGCCAGAAGGCAAAGTTTCCCTGGCCTGGGCGCTATAGGACCGTTGTAGTCGATGCGCCCTTTAAACCCAAATAACTAACTAACTAACTAACTAACGAAAGTTTCCCTGGCACTCCCTCGCAAATGGGGAACACAGCGGCACGTTTCCCCCGGGTTGGGGCTGGCGGGCGGACGCCCTGAGGGCAGACACACCTCGGTCGGGGGCGGCGCTACCAAGTGTGTCGGCGTGGCGACGGCCGGGCGCGCGGCGCGTCACGTGTGGCAGCAGCTGGCGGATCTCCCGCCACGGATCAGCTGCCGGCTTCGCGGCACGGATAACGCGCGCCGCGGCCGTCGCGGCCGACGCGGCTCGGCGGCGGCACGGAGTCGGGTGATGGAGTGGCCGGCCGGCCGGCCGACGGCGACGCTGGCCGAGATGGCGGACGCGACGGTCGACTGTGTGGCGACAGTCAGCTGACGGCTCGGTGGTCAGCTGACGGCTCGGTGGTCAGCTGACGGCGCGGTGGTCAGCTGACGGCTCGGTGGTCAACTGACGGCTCGGTGGTCAGCTGACGGCGCGGTGGTCAGCTGACGGCTCGGTGGTCAGCTGACGGCTCGGTGGTCAGCTGACGGCGCGGTGGTCAGCTGACGGCTCGGTGGTCAGCTGACGGCTCGGTGGTCAGCTGACGGCGCGGTGGTCAGCTGACGGCTCGGTGGTCAGCTGACGGCGCGGTGGTCAGCTGACGGCGCGGTGGTCAGCTGACGGCGCGGTGGTCAGCTGACGGCGCGGTGGTCAGCTGACGGCTCGGTGGTCTGCTGACGGCGCGGTGGTCAGCTGACGGCGCGGTGGTCTGCTGCCCGCGGGCGGCTGACGGCTCGGTGGTCAGCTGACGGCGCGGTGGTGCTGACGGCTGGGGTCAGCTGACGGCGCGGTGGTCAGCTGACGGCGCGGTGGTCTGCTGAGGCTCGGGGTTCGGCTGACGGCCGGGGGGTGGTGAGGGGGCGGGGGGTGGCTCCCGCGCGCGGGGCCTTCGTGTCGGCTGACTGGAGCTGGGGCCGCATGGATGGAGACTTCAGGAATTGACGTGTGTGACCGGGGCACGTGTAGAGTCGGCTCCATCGCTGCGTCGCCATGGACCTCGTGAGGTTTTCGGCGTTGACGATCACAGGTGTAGGATTTATTTGAAGTTAGTGGGGCCAAATGTTATCTCGATCCAATTGTGTCCAAAAATATAGAAGCAAAGGTGCACAAGTCTCTACACCCTGATTATGAGCATAGTGTCGACTTAGTTACGCCGCTTTCATTTTGTTGCATGTTCGAATCACTTTCGGCTGAGATGATAATTGACGTGTCAAGATAAGCTAGGTCGGCAGGAAATCGAGAAATATATCCGAATGGTAGGTACCAATGAGTGTAACTCCCATCAGATTCCTCCGTTCTGTGGCACAGACAGGAATGGAGAGCCAGCCAACATTTAACTCTTAAAGGACAGCAAATCTTAGGCCGAGCCCTTCTCTCTCAAGCGAATGCTCCCTTTTAGTTATCCAGTCACCCTTATAAAGTCGATCTGTAGTGTCCCGCAGTAGGCCAGAGTCCACTGTAGTCTCCGGTAGTAGGCCAGAGTCCATTGTAGTCGCCCACAGCAGGGCAGAGTCCATTGTATTCTCCCGTAGTAGGCCAGAGTCCACTGTGGTCTCCCGTAGTAGGCCAGGGTCCACTGTAGTTTCCCGGAGTAGGCCAGAGTCATTGTATTGTGCATTGTAGTTCTCGTAGTAGGTCAAAGTTTGGTATAGGCTCCAACAATAGACAGAGTATGCTGCAGAACAGATTCGGCTCTCGTCTTGTGCCATGAGGCTAGCATGTTAATAGGCTTAACATAGGATTCTGATCCTATTTATTGGACATTGTTTAAACAGCAGGCCGTGCTTGATCATTTGACGACTCGATAAAAGTCATGCCGTTTGCTCTAAAAAATACAGATTAGCTAGAATACTACAACATGAGCGTGCAACGAACATTCTGAAAACCTCCGTAGGTTTTAAGTAGGTTTTAATATCAATACTATCAATATGTATATATATATATATATATATATATATATATATATGTATATATGTATATATATTATCAGAATATATTATCAATATCATCATCAATATATATTATCAATATCAATTCGGTGTGAAGTACCTGATTGAGTGGCGCGGTGGTGGGAGCATCACAAGCGGTATCCCGCAGCCACCCGATACAGACAGAACTATGACCAGCCTACTGACCACAAGCGTCCAGCCCCCATCGAAAGCAACTCGTCACGGGAAGCCGTCTGAATACCCGCAGTCTACCACACCACACAGGAGGCAGAGAAGTCCACGACAAGAACGCGATCCTCATTTCTACATGCGCTCGGATCTGCCCGATCCGCGCGGACCCGCTCGGCTTTTCAGCCAACTGTCTGAGCAGAGCTTCGCGACCGCGCCGGGTTCGAGCCGCTGCGAGCATCGTGTCGGCGAGCGTCGTGTCGGCGAGTATCGTGTCGGCGAGCATCGTGTGGGCGAGCATCGTGTGGGCGAGCATCGTGTGGGCGAGTATCGTGTCGGCGAGTATCGTGTCGGCGAGCATCGTGTCGGCGAGTATCGTGTCGGCGAGTATCGTGTCGGCGAGTATCGTGTCGGCGAGCATCGTGTCGGCGAGCGTCGTGTCGGCGAGCATCGTGTCGGTGAGTACCGTGTCAGCGAGTACCGTGTTGGCGAGTATCGTGTCGGCGAGCATCGTGTCGGCGAGTATCGTGTCGGCGAGCATCGTGTCGGCGAGCATCGTATGGGCGAGCATCGTGTCGGCACGGTTCGCCGGCCGTGTGGTCCGGACAGTCGAAGCCCTCGCGGCAGAAGGGCGCGGTCCGCAGCGGCACGTCTGCTGTCGACACGCTCCACCGGCCGGCCGCTCCGGATGCGGTGTCGGAGGCTGTACGTCGGCGGCGGCGACGCTCCAGTGGCGGAGGCTGTACGTCGACGGAGGCCCGGCCGGGCCGGGTCGGCGGCGGCCGGTCAGTCCGCTCCGGACGGATGTGGAGGCGGGTGGCGCGCCGGCGGCCGCTGTGACTGGTCGGCGAGTGAGTGCTGTCGGCAGGTGAACTGTGACCACTGCGAGTGGCCTGTGCTCTCAGGGACCGGTCTCTCTGGGCTCCCCTGGACGGATTCTCCGGTCTGTGCTCTGTGCTCGCGGGGACCGTGTCGGCGAAGACCAGCTGCGGACCTTTGGCGGCGGACGGTGTCGGTGGGGGTATGACAGCGTACGCGAACCGCCCGCGCCTCGTCGGTGAATAGCCAGAGCCGACGACTTGCAGTCATGCCCGACATCGTCTCGCTGCGCGCCGACGATGCGGCCGGGAGCCAGCTGTGTCAGTCGAAGCGCTACTTCAGCTTCAAGGGGCATTCCGGTGAGCAACCGGCGGCCGGGCCTTCGACAACTGGGCCTTCGACAGCTGGATCTTCGACAGCTGGGCCTTCAATGGCCGGTCCTTCGGCGCCGACGCGTGCCGGCCGCGCCGGTCAGAAGTTCTCCTACACGAAGAACTGGGGCGAGGTGAGCGACACGCTGCGCCGTAAGCTCGGCGAGCGGCTGTCAGTGCTGAAGGAGAGCGACGACACCAGCGGCGACGACGACCGCACGTGGCGGTCCGAGTCGGAGCCGCCGACCAGCCGCGCCGACAGCCTCGCCTCGCCTCGAGAGTGTACGCCCGAGGCGCGAGACAAGTCGCCCGACTGGCGGGAGGAGGCGGCGCGCTCGGCGGCCGGCCGACGGCGAGCCGAGGCGGCCGAGATCACCGCCGGCGTGGTGGCCACCACGCGCTACCTGTTCGGCTGCGGCCCGGCCGCCGGCGCGGCGTCCGGCTCGACGTCGATGTCGTCGTCGCTGCAGTCGTCGTTCTCGTCGCTGTCGACGGCGGCGGCGGCGCCGGCGCCGGCGGCGGCGGCGGGTCCGTCGGTGCTGGCGGCGGCGACGCGCCTCAACCGCACCGGCACCGCGTTCCAGGGCATGCAGGTGAGCCTGTCGCCGCACGTCAGCCGGCCGACCACGCCCAAGCGCGCCGCCTTCGCCGCCAGCTCGAGCGGCGCCGACACGCCCGAGCGCGAGTCACGCGAGTCACGCGAGTCACGCGAGTCACGCGAGTCGCGCGAGTCGCGCGAGTCCACCGCGCGCGCGGTCGCCAACCACCTGACCGGCGGCCGGTCGCGATCGTCGACGCCCGAGCGCGTCGACTACCGCTCGCTGGCGTCGTTTCTGACGCGGTCCGCCACACCGGAGCGACTGTCGCTGCAGCTGACGCCTCGCGGCGTTGGCAGCAGTCCAGGCACTCCGGACCGACGCTCGCGCTCGCCGGACGAGCCGGCCGCGCCGCCGTCCGCCCAGGACCGGCCGGAGGCGAGCGAGGAGGCCGCCTCGCCGCAGCAACACGGGCAGCAGCAGCAGCCGGAGGCAGAGGAGGAAGCATCTGCCGGGTCGGACTCCGTTCAAGAACAGGACCAGTCTTCTCTCGATCGGGAGCCGTCTTCTGTAGAGCAGGACGCGACGCTCGTGTCAGATGACGCCGCTGACGAGGTTGCTGACGAGGCTGCTGACGAGGCTGCCCCCGCGGACGAGCCGGTTTCGTTGGCGGATAGTGCGGAGTACGCCACGCACGGAAAGCCCGATGTGATGCCATCGGTGGAAGCCGAACCCGTTCACGACATGGAGGTCAGTACAGTGTCCATTTCGGACGAAGACGTGCGCACCAGTAGACCGTCAAGCGTGAATGGACACCAACTTGAAGACGACATCGCCGTGGCCACCTCGTTAAGCGACTCTGCCCACTTCAGAATCGAGTCGGAGCAGATGGACTCACTTAGAGCAGAGCCAGAGCTGCTGGACTTGTTGGACGGCCATGCGGATAGTCCATTGAACGACAGCTTGGAGGAAGCTGTTGACCATCAAGAATGCCGGTACGATTCCCCGGATGTGAAACCAGAACAGACCGTTCATAGATTTGATCAGTCTTTGGATCCAGCCAAGGGGGATCCTGAGGAAGCCGATGCTTCATCTGCAGCTGGATTGCCCTCTCCAGAGGTGACTTCATCCAGCTTTTCGTCAGGTTCTTTAAGAAAACGAACACCACCCGTGCCTTCTTCGAACCGCGTTTGGGAGGGTGAATTCCCACCTTTGCCACCGAAAACATCTCCGAGCTCCTCACCGGTGTCAACCAGGCAAGCGGGGCGAGATAGAGAAAAATCGCCACCGCACGCTTCCCCCGAGTCGCACAGAAAGCCAGAGCCGAATCAGTCTCCCCCAAAGACACCTTCGGTTAGTCCATCTCCGGACTCGCCCAGGCAGCAAGCGCCGAAATCCAACAGCTCTTCTCCCGAAACGCTCCGCCACAACGAGCCGACGCCATCCAGTCCGTCTGCCGACCGGCCGAAGCAGTCGCAGCCCAGACCGGCGCCCGTCACCCACTTCGTCGAGGTGACGAGCATCGAGGATGGCCAGCGTCGCATCACGTATGTCGAGAACGGCGTCACCGTCGAGCCCGTGGTGGTGCGCAAGAACCGCGGCACCTTCACCAAGAAGAAGCGGCGGATGCTGCAGGCGGAGGTGATCGACGAGGCGGACGAAGACGGCACGTCGCTGCGGTCGGTGGGGTCTCCCGAGCGTCGGCGCTCGCCCACGCCGCTGCCGCAGGACGCCACACCGGAACTCCTCGGAACAAGTCCCAACCAACCAAGTCCCGACCACTCTCGGAGCTCCCATACCCTCGCCGAGTCAGGTGAGGGAGGATCGCAGAGCGTGAGTAACGAACACGAAGATGTGGGTAGAGCTGACCCGGACGCACTCGGTTCACCCACAGCGCCTATGACGATGGAAGCCGAGCCCCACCCCGGGTCTGAGCCAGAGCAGGTCGCGCCGGCGTCTGAAGTGTCTCACAAGCAGGACCTGGCGCTTGAACCAGCCACGGTGACACCACCCCCACCCACCGCCAATGCCGCCGAGTCTAACCACGACGTCTCGGAAGACACAGCTGTTGTTTCCGCCGCCGTGTTCGACAACACGCTCGACGCGTCGGTCCACGAGGCGGACGGCCGGCAGTCGCGCAGTCTGTCGGTGGCGTCTGGTCTGGCGCCCGGCCCGACCACGGGCGCCGTGCCGAAGCGGCGCGCCGTCGGCACGCACGACACGCATGTGGTGAAGTTCTCCAAGGAGCGCGCCCGGAGCCGCGCCGGCGGCCGGTCGGACGCCGACGCGCCGCCGCCGCGCGAGAAGCCGCCGCGGCGACAGCGCGTGCCGCCGCTGGTCGCCACGCCCGCGCCGCCGGCCGAGTCGCCACCGCCGCTGCAATCAGCTGACTCGTCCTCGCCGCCAGCCACTTCCAACAAGGCGACCAACACGGCCACGTCAGCTGACGACGCCCGGAAGCCGGCCGACAGCGCCGGCGACAGCGAGGAGGCGCTCTACGGCGTGTGCGACGCTCCCGGCGCGGACACCGCGCCTCCGACGGCTCCACCAGGCGCCAAGTCTGCCGACTCCGCGGACAAGTCTGCCGACTCCGCGGACAAGTCTGCCGAGTCGTCGCGCACGTCGCCGACGGAGCCGACACGATCGCCTCTGGACGCCGAGATCCCGCTCGGCAGCGTGGCGCTGAAGCAGGCGCTGTACGAGAGCATCTGCGAAGGAGCTCCGCGCGCGCCGGAGCCGGCCGGCGGCGCAGGCGGGCCGCGCCGAGGTCGCGCCGCCGCCGCCGCCGCGGACGCCGCCGTCGCGGACGCCGCCAATCGGCTCGACGTCGCCGGCGACGAGGAGGTCCCAGCGGCCGTCGCTGCCGAGGAGGGACGGCCTGCCGCAGAGGACGCCGGCAGCGACAAGCGGGTGCAGGTGTTCCGGATCCGCAGGTCGGCGCTGGAGGCGCTGCGCTACCGGATTCCGCAGCTGCGCGACATCGTGCGCACGCGCTTCAGGAGCAATGAGGTAGGACGGGGGAAGTGACAGCCTCTCGCGAGCGGTGACGTAGGATGACGTAGCGATGACGTAGGACGAGGAAGCAGTTCACCCCTGATGAGCGGTGCTGTAGGACGAAAGAGGTGGCATTCCCTGCGAGCGGTGACGTAAAACGAGAAGTCAGTTGACTTGTGAGGAGTATGGCGTTCGACGGGAAAGGTTACATTCCCTGAAAGCGGTGACGTAGGACGAGAAAGGTGTCTGCTCCTGATGAGCGGTTAGGTAGGACTGGAGAGGTGGTAATCCCTGAGAGCGGTGAGATAGGACTGGAAAGGTGGTAGTCCTTGAGAAGCGGTGCCGTAGGACGACAAAGGAGGCTTGCTCTGAGAAGCGGGGTACAATATTTACGACCTCATTTTTTTATGCAAGGTGATATTCAAGTAAGATCAACTGAGTGTTTTGAATTCATTCGGGTCTGTTGCCCCTGGAAGCTCCAGCCTTTCACCGGCAATGATCAGATCTCAAATGTGAAAACATTTAAATTAGAGGATGGCTGTAGGCAATCGCATGCTAGACAACGGAAGAATTGTCAACCTAAAAATAACTCATTATTAACTTCATCGCAACTGCTATTCCTACTCTGAACTTAATATCGCCAGCGAATCCCATGCTACAAGTTTTACGGTCCGTGGTGCAATATAGGAGACTGGTGCTGCAAAGCTGGCTCTATAATGTAAGCGTGTGCTACTTTGGTACTGAAGCCGCAAATGTTTAAGTGGCAGCATCAGTACCTGTGGTACTGCATGCTACTCAGACATATGTCTCCATCTAACGAACTTCTAAGAGTTTGACGTGTGTATCCTGAGGGATATCCCTATCCTGGCAGTTGGAGGTTCCATGTTGAACCCAGCCGAAATGACTGGCATGCTTCCGCTCTCAAATTCGAAGCTAAACACATGAAGCAATAATTGTGATTCTTCCATGCACCACCTGCGACATAGTCTGCTTCAGTCGCACCACCGATGCGACCAACACATGGGCATGGACTGAACTTCAAATAGTGACAAATACAGTCGATGCGCCCTAATTCATAGACTAAATACCTCAACAGACTCAAATTGGAACCGACCATGGATACTGCGTGGTATGTGGAGATAACGTGCAGCTGCTCCTTCTCTCAATGCTTTGGATGTTGCATGGTACGTTGAGATAAAGTACGGTTGACTATTCTCCAGGGGTTTTGGATGCGAAGTGATACGTCGAGATAAGGTGCGGCTGACTTCTCTCGGAGCTTCGGATGTGGCGTGATAGGTATAGATAGGACATAGATGGTGTGTAGATAAGCTGCGGCTGATCTGTCTCCCAGAGCGCCACGCAGGCAAATCTGCTGGTGTACATATGGCACGCGGGAACTTCCTTCACACATCATCTGCCATCGGGAGCGGCGAAGTGGGGTGAGAGCAACACCTGGCTGGTCGCGTGACGTGACGCACCGTGACGGTCAGCCAGTGGAGCTCCGGGCGTGAACTGGGTGGGAGATCGCCCAGGGATCGGCATCCCACCGTCTCGCTGGAGACCGGAGACCGTGCGAAGCACTGTGTAATCCCGGGTGTTGGTCGCGAGCGGGCGAACTGGAGGCGTGTTCTCCCCGATGGAGATGTGGCGCTCCTTCGACTGGAAAGGTGTCCGTCCTGGACGTTCCAGTGCACCCGTCCCACACCCCCGCCCCTCCCACACCCCGCCCCTCCGCTCAACGAGTCTTTCAGCCGATGGCGCCCCTCAGAGTAGAAAAGGCGCCACTCCGGAGACATGGCGCTCTTCCAGAACAAGTGTGGGGGGGGGGGCGCACTGATTAAAGTTGTTGGGTCCGCGCCTGGTGTGCACGGCTGGTGCTTGGTGTGCACGGCTGGTCATAGCCACACCCCAGCGGCGGTGTGTCTGCCGCGCGCTCCTCGGACCATGGTGTGGCCATGGCGCTGTTGTGGTGTTGGTCGCGCATTGCCGATGAGGCTGCCGCAGACGGACGTGTCGGACGCACAGCAAAGCAATGGCTCCGGTGCGCCTGACATGTTTACGCGTCTGCTCCGGCTGCCCGAGGCGGTCCGGGAGGCGCGTCCGCCACCGTCGGTCAGATCACGCAGCGTGTCGCCGAACGCGTGCCGGAACAGGCCATGTATGTGTGTATGTGTTGTCTTTCGGTGTCCATGTGATGCCTGTGGTGGCTAAGCCTGGTTACAGTCGGGTAGTTTGAAAACACGATGTTGGCGCGGGGCTCCAAGAGTAATAGTTAAAACATGAAAAGTGGGATAAGACACTGGGCGGGGGTGAAATTGGACCACAGGAACCGTGCAACGCTGCCGCAGTGCTCGCGGTGCCACCACTCAGTGGCAGCAGGGGTAGGTAGGGGGGGGAGGGGGCTCGACACGGGACGCAGCCACCCACGCACGAGCAGCCTGCACAAGTTCTCTGTCTCGGCGTCTCTGACTGCCCGTGGTGCGTTGTTCAAAGTTTTCGTGAAGTGATCACACGTCGAACTTGAGGTGTGATCGAGTTCGCCCATTCTTTTCATAAGTTTGTGTCGCCTCCATGAGGTGATTTGCTGTTTCCTGTATAGTTTCTGTGACGTCACCCACCGACGCGGACCCTGATATTTTTGTTTGACACCCAAATTCGGCTTCTGACACAGACGTTTCGTTATTGTGCATTCCCTGGTGCACTCACTGGTACAGGCGTTACGATAGAGACACTTTGATACGGACAGGGGTCGAACGCCGCTGGAGATGTGAAGGAACGTGCGCCGTGGAGGGAAAGGGGGGGGGGGAGGCACTCAGCTTCTACACCGAAAAGGAAGAGGCACAACAGGTGCTCCAAACAGTAATGCTTTCCTAGTTTATCTGGAGCCGTACTGAATAAATATTCCACGTAACTTAAAGACGAGGTAAAATGTGTAAATGGCCTTCAATGTTAGCGCCAGTCCTGGCCCTGCCTGTGGCTCTTCTCGTCAGTATGAAGCCCAGAGGCGCAGCCAATGGGGGCCCGGTGCCCGCCCCCACTCTTTAGCTACCGAAAATACACGAGATCAAATAATAATTTTTTAGATGTTCACCACGGAAACTAGTAATTTTCGGGGCGCAAAGGCCACCGAAAGCTTTCTCTGTTGTATGACATTTTGGGTCTGATCCTCCTTAAGACAAATCCGTGTGCCCTACTAATCAAGCCCAATATTGCATGTAGACAGACAGGCGAACTGTAAAGTTTTTACGTGGACGTTTTAGGGTTCAAGTTGGATGACCGTGGACGTTTTTTAACCCTTGGGCTCCGGTACGCGCCATTTTGGCTGGGCCGTTCCGGACGGCCGCTTCCCGCCAAATTCTGGTCCCGCCACTGGGCCGCCGGAGAGGTAATGGATGGCGTGCTGGGCCAGTGTCGCCGGAGAGGTAATGGATGGCGTGCTGGGCCAGTGTCGCCGGAGAGGTAATGGATGGCGTGCTGGGCCAGTGTCGCCGGAGAGGTAATGGATGGCGTGCTGGGCCAGTGTTTGCCCGCACTGGACTGGCTATCGGTGCGCCGGACCAGCTGTCGGTCCGCACTGGGCCAGTATCGGTCCGCACTGAGCCAGTATCGGTCCACACTGGGCCAGTATCGGTCCGCACTGGGCTAGTATCGGTCCGCACTGAGCCAGTATCGGCCCACACTGAGCCAGTGTCGGCCCACACTGAGCCAGTGTCGGTCCCCACTGGACCAGTTGTCTGTCAACATTGGACCAGTATCGATCCGTTCTGAACTAGCCATGTGCTGACAAATCGTCAGTCCACACTATGCCAGAAGCGTCCTATACCGGACCAGCTGTTGAAGCTGTTGAAGCTGTTGAAGCTGTTGAAGCTGTTCGTCAGCGTTTGGTCCATATTGAACCAGTACCGATCCCTGCTGGACCGTCATCGACTCACAGTCAGCCACTACGTTGTGCGCATTTGACCATTTGTGGTCGCACTCCGGGGCGATGACTGGTCGACACTGAGCCACGTGCCGAGTCTGCGAGGCAGAAGTGCAGTTCTCTGATCAGCTGAAAACGAGGGGATCGGGGCAGGAAGTCGGCAGTCGTTTTGCTGCTGCCACCCCCCACCCCATCCCATGTAGCTCCATCATCGAATCGAAGCAGCTGGCTGGTAGATCACGGTTGGTTGGTTTGTCGGTCGATCGTGACATGGTTTCCGCCAGCAACCAACGCCTCGGCCTGCGCGTTCCGAATTTGAAGCGGAACACGATCAGCTGATTAATGCATGGGAGAGAAATAAACACAATGGGCTGGATCCTGGTGACCAGAGAAAGGGGTCACAATGGAACAAAACGCAGGAGGTCATGTGGAACGAATCGACGGCAAGCACTGCATGCCGCATTCCGTGATCAGCAGAAGTGCACGTGCTGTCCATATAACGGCACTGCTGCAACACATTCCGTGACGTCACGATGCTTATCGAGGTCGCTATGGATGTAGTTAGATCGGAGGCTGAACAGATGTTGCCTTGCTCACTAGAGTAGGAGGCGGAGAGGCCTAACCCTCGCAATTCGGAGAGGTAAGATTTGACCACGTATTGTCACTTAACTTGGACCACTCTGGTATTTGTTTGAGGTAACTGCTGAACTGTGAGCACTATCGATTTGAAGTTTGGTACGCTTGCCTTTACGTCATTTGCGCACATTGTGTAAAAGTGACGCGCTGGGCTCATACGATTCCGGAGGTGCGGCGAGCCGAATTCGGGTCGCGACTTCGTCCCAACACGGCTTTTAGATGGACATGAAACACTTGTCGTCAACAAGTCATTCTAAATATAGTGAAAAGTGATATAAATACAGTGAAAAGTGACATAAATATAGTGAAAAGTGATATAAATATAGTGAAAAGTGATATAAATATAGTGAAAAGTGATATAAATATAGTGAAAAGTGATCTTTGATGGCGTTTTCAAATGATCAAAGAAAATAAAAACACAAAATGTAAGCTCGGGCCAGAACACTAAGAAAAATGAAGGCCTAATCTAGAAAAAAGGTTCTTGTCGATGACGTTACTAATCATTGTTTTTGAAAACTCAGGATCTATATCGCGGCGACCTATGTCCTCCAAATTCGTCCCGATTTTCAATTCATTATCAGATAACGTCCCTGAAATATCTGAAAAGTGTATCCAAGGTACATGTATTCCAGACGCTCCAGAACCTAAATACGGACTATTTACGGAAGCGTTTCCCGAAAATGTCGACAATTAATCCAACATTTCCTTATCGAATCTGGGAACCATGGACACATCAGGGACGAACCGGCGTGCCCCTAAACAGTGGGCTGGTTAGGCATTAAGCTTCCTTTGACACTGTGCTGTTCGGGTGTTAAACCTCCCTAAGCAATGGGCTGGTCAGGTGTTATATCTCCGTAGCCAATTGGTTGTAGGGTGTTAAATCTCCCTAAGCAGTGGGTTGGTCAGGTGTAAAATCGCCCTAACCCTTTGGTTGTGGGGTGTTAAATTACCCTAAGCGGTGGGCTGGTCAGGTGTTCCATTTCCCTGAGCAATGGGCTGGTCAGGTGCTACACCTCCCTGAACATTGGGCTGGTCAGCTGTTACCTCTCCCTGAGCAGTGGGCTGGTCAGGTGCTACATCTCCCCAAGCAGTGGGCTGGTCAGGTGTTGCCTCTCCCTGAGCAGTGGGCTGGTCAGGTGCTACCTCTCCCTGAGCAGTGGTCTGGCCAGTTGTTACCTCTCCCTGGGCAGTGAGCTGGCCAGTTGTGACCTCTCCCTGGGCAGTGGGCTGGTCAGGTGCTACATTTATTTGAGCAGTGGGCTGGTCATGTGTTCCCCTCCCTTAGCAGTGGGCTGGTCAAGTGTTACATCTCCCTAACCAATTGGTTGTTGGGGTGTTAAATCTCCCTAAGCCATGAGCTGGTCCGGTGTTAAATCTCCCTAACCAATGGGCTGTTGGGTGTTATATTTCCCTAAGCCATGAGCTGATGATGTGTTATATTTACCTAAGAGGTGGGTTGGTCAGATGTTAATTCCCCCTAAGCGGTGGGCTGATCAGGCGTTACCTCTCCCTAAGTGGTGCGCTGGTCAGGTGTTGCCTCTCCCTGAACAGTGGGCTGATCAGGCGTTACCTCTCCCTAAGTGGTGCGCTGGTCAGGTGTTGCCTCTCCCTGAACAGTGGGCTCGCTCGATGGCAGCGCCCCGGTCGGTCGGTCCGCCGGCCACTGCCGGGGTAGCTCCGGTCCCCGGTCGGTCGGTCCGCCGGCCACCGCCGGAGGTAGCTCTGGTCCGCCGGCCACTGCCGGGGTAGCTCCGGTCCGCGGTCGGTCGGTCCGCCGGCCACTGCCGGGGTAGCTCCGGTCCGCCGGTCGGCCGGTCCGCCGGCCACTGCCGGGGTAGCTCCGGTCCGCGGTCGGTCGGTCCGCCGGCCACTGCCGGGGTAGCTCGGTCGCGTCGGTCGGTCCGCCTGCCACTGCCGGGGTAGCTCCGGTCCGCGGTCGGCCGGTCCGCCGGCCACTGCCGGGGTAGCTCCGGTCCGCGGTCGGCCGGTCCGCCGGTCGGCCGGTCCGCCGGCCACTGCCGGGGTAGCTCCGGTCCGCGGTCGGCCGGTCCGCCGGTCGGTCGGTCCGCCGGCCACTGCCGGGGTAGCTCCGGTCCGCGGTCGGTCGGTCCGCCGGCCACTGCCGGGGTAGCTCCGGTCCGCGGTCGGTCGGTCCACCGGCCACTGCCGGGGTAGCTCCGGTCCGCCGGTCGGCCGGTCCGCCGGCCACTGCCGGGGTAGCTCCGGTCCGCGGTCGGTCGGTCCGCCGGCCACTGCCGGGGTAGCTCCGGTCCGCGGTCGGTCGGTCCGCCGGCCACTGCCGGGGTAGCTCCGGTCCGCGGTCGGTCGGTCCGCCGGCCACTGCCGGGGTAGCTCCGGTCCGCCGGTCGGCCGGTCCGCCGGCCACTGCCGGGGTAGCTCCGGTCCGCCGGCCACTGCCGGGGTAGCTCCGGTCCGCCGGTCGGCCGGCCGGCCAGTAGCGGCCGCCAGATGGCGCTGTAACGGACCTGCCAGCTGTTGCCGGCCCACCAGGTAACCTGACTGCCGTGACCTGCGATGGGGCCGCTCGGCTGTGCTGGCCACCGTCCAGTCCTGTTGCTGGTCGCGGTCTGCCTGCGCTGGCTTCTCGACTCCTGTCTCTGCTGAGTGGTCAAGCGGCGATCAGCGCTGAAATATCGCCCGACCACCAATGTATGAGCATAGCTATGAATTTAAAACAGGCGAGTGCGCGCGGCTCGATGCGAGGTGACCTCATCCAATGTGAAATGACCCGCTGCTCGGTAAGCTGACCTGGGACGGAAACAGGTGATCCGATGCAGGGTGCATATCAGTCCTGAGTCATCTCGTGAGTTCTGGAACATATCGTAAGCCCTAGGTCATATTGTGAGTTTTGGGTCATATCGTGAGCCCTAGGTCATATCGTGTCATTGGTCATATCATGGGTCCTGGAGCATATTCATGATTCCGTAATCATATCGTGAGTCCTGGGTCATATCGTGAGCCCTGGGTTATATCACGAGTCCTGGATCATATGATGAGTCCTGAATCATATCGTGAGTCCTGGATCATATCGTGACAAAATAAGGACATGGCACACTTCCGAAGTGAGCTATCGATAGTTGTTGGCGTGTCCTGGACCTCAGCTCTGGTGAGACCGTGAGAGGTCAGTGAGAGACAGTGAGAGACAGTGAGAGGTCCGAGAATCTGAGTGGCCCAGCGGCCAACCATGCCAGGGCCCCGCCTGCAAATGTCAACTGTGGTAATTGCACCTGTCAACTGTGGTAACTGTGGCACCTATCAACTGTGCAAATCACCGGTCCGCCGCGTCCGCTGGCGGAGCAAAGCTTGGTCTGTGGGCGGTATTCGGAGACACGATGTAGACATCCAAGTACATACCCAATATGTAATGTCGTCATTTTGTTGGACTTGAAGTCAATGTTCAGATAATAGTTTAGATTAGTTTAGTTGGCCATTGAACGCCGGAGCTTGCAGATGGAGTGATTCAAGTAAAACCCCCGATTGCGCTGCATTCAGCCGCGCGCGGCCGACGAGGTCATCGCTGGAAAGTCCCTGTCAGAAGGTGAAGCCACCCATGTCTCCCTGCCTACTGACGTATCAGCCTCAGTTCCTCTGACGATGCTTCAGTTAGCACACGAAATCGTCCGTAGAAAACCGGTGTGTGAGCTCAGCCGTGGATGACCTCGGCCAGTGTATGATGCCAGCCACACCAGCCGCCTGGGGCGTCAGCGATCCTCAGTCATCCAAAAGGCCGAACGAAGCTATTGCCGGCACTCGCTGACGTGACCGCTGCCGATTTGGGCGCCGCGCCGAGCTACCACGGCTGCCACGGCTACCACGGCTACCAATTGGTCGCCGTCGGTCTGAGCGGACGCCGGCACAATTAACGCCACGGGCGCACGAACGGCGGCGGGCGCGTCGCGGCCAGAAGCGCGGTGCGTGTGGCGACGCGCCTCACAGTCCCTCGCCTCCCGACTGTCGTCCGGGCGGGGCGCGTCGCGGCCAGAAGCGCGGCGCGTGTGGCGACACGCCTCACAGTCTCTCGCCTCCCGGCTGTCGTCCGGGCGGGGCGCGTCGCGGCCAGAAGCGCGGCGCGTGTGGCGACGCGCCTCACAGTCCCTCGCCTCCCGGCTGTCGGCCGGGCGGGCGCGTCGCGGCCAGAAGCGCGGTGCGTGTGGCGACGCGCCTCACAGTCCCTCGCCTCCCGACTGTCGGCCGGGCGGGGCGCGTCGCGGCCAGAAGCGCGGTGCGTGTGGCGACGCGCCTCACAGTCCCTCGCCTCCCGGCTGTCGTCCGGGCGGGCGCGTCGCGGCCAGAAGCGCGGTGCGTGTGGCGACGCGCCTCACAGTCCCTCGCCTCCCGGCTGTCGTCCGGGCGGAGCGCGTCGCGGCCAGAAGCGCGGCGCGTGTGGCGACGCGCCTCACAGTCCCTCGCCTCCCGGCTGTCGTCCGGGCGGAGCGCGTCGCGGCCAGAAGCGCGGCGCGTGTGGCGACGCGCCTCACAGTCTCTCGCCTCCCGGCTGTCGTCCGGGCAGCGAAGCAGTTCCCAGCAGGTGTGGCGGCGCTTCTGCTGCTCTCCCGGCCGTGACGGCATGCTCGATGCACCCGCTGCTGTCGTGTGGGTTGTGGCGTGGTGTGTGCCGTGTGGGTTGTGGTACCGCTGCTGTCGTGTGTGTTGTGGTACCGCTGCTGTCGTGTGTGTTGTGGTGTGGCTACCGCCGTGTGGGTTGTGGTGCCGCTGCTGTCGTGTGTGTTGTGGTGTGGCTGCCGCCGTGTGGGTTGTGGTGCCGCTGCTGTCGTGTGTGTTGTGGTGTGGCTGCCGCCGTGTGGGTTGTGGTGCCGCTGCTGTCGTGTGTGTTGTGGTGTGGCTGCCGCCGTGTGGGTTGTGGTGCCGCTGCTGTCGTGTGGGTTGTGGTGTGGCTGCCGCCGTGTGGGTTGTGGTGTGGCTGCCGCCGTGTGGGTTGTGGTGCCGCTGCTGTCGTGTGGGTTGTGGTGTGGCTACCGCCGTGTGGGTTGTGGTGCCGCTGCTGCCGTGTGTGTTGTGGTACCGCTGCTGTCGTGTGTGTTGTGGTGTGGCTGCCGCCGTGTGGGTTGTGGTGCCGCTGCTGTCGTGTGTGTTGTGGTGTGGCTGCCGCCGTGTGGGTTGTGGTGCCGCTGCTGTCGTGTGGGTTGTGGTGTGGCTGCCGCCGTGTGGGTTGTGGTGTGGCTGCCGCCGTGTGGGTTGTGGTGCCGCTGCTGTCGTGTGGGTTGTGGTGTGGCTGCCGCCGTGTGGGTTGTGGTGCCGCTGCTGCCGTGTGTGTTGTGGTACCGCTGCTGTCGTGTGTGTTGTGGTGTGGCTGCTGCCGTGTGTGTTGTGGTGCCGCTGCTGTCGTGTGTGTTGTGGTACCGCTGCTGTCGTGTGTGTTGTGGTGTGGCTGCCGCCGTGTGGGTTGTGGTGCCGCTGCTGTCGTGTGTGTTGTGGTGTGGCTGCCGCCGTGTGGGTTGTGGTGCCGCTGCTGTCGTGTGTGTTGTGGTGTGGCTGCCGCCGTGTGGGTTGTGGTGCCGCTGCTGTCGTGTGTGTTGTGGTACCGCTGCTGTCGTGTGCGTTGTGGTGCCGTTGCTGCCGTGTGGGTTGTGGTGCCGCTGTTGTCGTGTGTGTTGTGGTACCGTGTCGGTTGTGGTGCTGTCGTGTGAGTTGTGGTGCCGCTGCTGTCGTGTGTGTTGTTTAGTGGCTTCCACAGTCATTTCGTTAGGCGAGCGAAGTTTTAGCACGCTTTGATTGGTGGAGGCAGCACTACGACCGGTCCCATCCATTCTGCACCTGGGTCGGAATTTGCATGTTACCTCGCTTGGGTGCACACAACACCGGCACAAGAAGCATTTCAGGTCAATGAAATGCACCAAACTTTTGCCGGTGAAGTATGAATCTGGTTTAAGAGCGATAAAATACCCTGAACTGCTGGAGTGCCATGTGGTGTTGGTGGGTTTTGCTGGATGATGACTGTGGTTACACTCGTGATTAAAATGAAATTCCGCTTCACCTGGGACGTTAAAAGTCGCAAAGCCACTACTGCGACAAATGTTCCCTTGTAGAGAAGGTGTGCTCCAACTGGGGGCCCCAGGCTGCTATGACTTGTAATGCCTTTGGAAGTCTCGTCTGGACCGCGGATCTTGGTTTGAAATAATTGCTGCTAACTGGCTTTCGATTCACTGGGCTTTCACTGGGCTTTCGAATTGCAACAGGCGGCAGCCGGCTCTTGCCCGTCTGCCCACGTCTGCCCACGTCTGCCCACGTCTGCCCACGTCTGCCCACGTCTGCCCACGTCTGCCCACGTCTGCCCACGTCTGCCCACGTCTGCCCACATCTGCCCACGTCTGCCCACGTCTGCCCACGTCTGCCCACGCCTGCCCACGTGGGCTCAAAGTGACTGCTCAGAGCAGCGTGACACTCCACCCTTGTTCACAACTCTTCGGCGACACCTGACCGTTGGGGACCTCCTCACATCACTGACCGGCGGCTGTACCACATGACCCGCCACACCCACATGACCCGCCACAGAAGTGTCGACGGACAGTCGGCCGTCCATCGGCACATAGACTTCTGACTCAGCAGCTTGGCGCGCCGTAACAGCTGCTGCGATACGGCGAGACAGCGGCTGGCCAGTTCGAACATATGACTTGGCCAGGCGCAGGGGCCAGTACAGCCACCACGTAGAAGTACCCCAATACATGACTGACAATGGCTACCTAATTTACTACCAAAGCTGCTGCTAGAAGCTAGCTTAGCTGCACCTTCCAGGGTTGATAAGCCACTTGAATGTGAAGTACCTGCACGTACCCGGCTCCACGCTACCCTCGGGTGCAACATGTCGACTCTGTTGTCCGCACACACCGGTGCATGCTCGATGTGCGCTGCATGACCAAGGCCGTCGATGCGCCCCTAAACCCAAATAACCAACCAACCAACCGGTGCATGCCTGGACGTGTAGATACACTCACTTCATGCACAGCCGGGTCAGCAGATCCGTCTCGTCAGGCTGTTCCGGTAACAGTGCGATGGTTACTGTCGGCCCACAACGAGCGCCTGCAGCGCGAGTAACGATAACGCGACTAAAGTAACGCGAGTAACGATCACCGTCCGCCATTCATCAGGCGACATGGAGCTGGCTGACCAGCAAGTGCTTCAGCTGTCTGGCCACGGGTGTGGCTGGATAGCCTGCCGGTGACGCCGTAGCTTCGCTTCCTGTTTTCATTCCTATTACTTCGTTTTGAAGTTGGTGCGCCCTCGCATCGCTCCCGGTCAGCGTCGGTCTCGCTTCACTCCAGATCAGCAGATCATGTTCTTGTCTTGCTCCAGGTCAGAGTCTGTTTCGCTTCGTTCCAGGTCAGCGGTGTTCTCGCTTCGCTCCAGATCAGTGGAGCCATCGCTTCGCTCCAGGTCAGCAGTTTGCTCGTTTTGCTTCAGGTCAGCGTCGCCTCGTTTCGATTCTCCAGGCCAGTGGAGCTCTCGATTTGCTTGAGGTCAGCGTTGGTGTCGCTTCGCTCCAGGTCAGCGGTGTTGTTGTCCTGTTCCAGGTCAGCGGCGTTCTCGCTTCGCTCCAGATCAGTGCAGCCATCGCTTCGCTCCAGGTCAGTAGTTTGCTCGTCTTGCTCCAGGTCAGCGTCGCCTCGTTTCGATTCTCCAGGCCAGTGGAGCTCTCGATTTGCTTCAGGTCAGCGTTGGTGTCGCTTCGCGCCAGGTCAGCGGTGTTCTCGGCCGCTTCTCCGCGGGCCGGCGTGGTCAGACCGGAGTGGGACGCGCCCTGCGGCGGTCACAGTCGCTGAGCCAGCGGCTGACGATCAGCGCCCGCGAATGTGAGAACTGGGCCCCATGTGTTCTCATGGGTCTAGCTGGCCCCGTGTCGCGACGTCCGACACAGGTCTGGAAGCCCGGCGAAGTGTTACCACGTGCAGACAAAGCGCACTCTACGTCCTCGCTCCTCTGACCGGCTTCTTGGTCCCCACATCCGCTCTTCTTTTGACGCTTCTTTTCTTCTGGCGGCGACGCTTCGTTGACGTTGTTATATGTTCAGATGAGGTGGCCACTGGGCTATTTTCACCCATTGTCAGATAATAGCTTCCCACAGGAAAACCCGGGGACGAGTGGTCTAGGGGTAAGATGCTCGTCTCACAATCGAAAGGTTGTGGGTTCGAGTCTCACCTGTCGCTACTCTTCGCCCGCGACCAATCGGCGTGAGAGATTGACGACGCTACATGACTCAACGGTCGACGTGTCGCAAAACCAATAACCAACCAACCACAGGAAAACTCGAGCATCTCGGTCATCGTAGGAAGCTTGTACTTGCGTTGCATCTAGATAAGCGATTACTGGTCGCTACGGGGCTTTGGCAATGCTATGGGCTGGTCCGCTCTGACCTTATCATTGGAGTGAAAAGCTACGTTGCCGTGAAGTGCTGTCTGTACCTCTACTTCAGGGTGCAACTTATATGTTTGTCCTCGGTTCTGTATGTGCCTAGCATATACCTAACATTTCATGCCACCTTTATCTCTGCGAAAGCCACATCGCAGATTGATAGAACAGCTGTTTTCGGACGTGCTCTCACATACGTCATGCTTTAAGTGTGGCGTGTTAAGCGATATTTCTGAGTGCTACGACTCTTTGTACCGATATCTTCATTGCGTGTATACTGTATCCAGTCTGCTCAGGAACTTGAACGCGGAATATATCGGGACATGCAGTCTAGGGGTAAGGTTGCCCGTCTCCCAGCCGAAAGGTTGTGGGTTCGAGTCCCACCTTTCGCTACCCTTCGCCCGCGACCAACCAGCGTGGAAGATTCACGATGTTGTATGACTGAACGGTCGAAACCAATCTTGACACGGAATGCATTGTGCCCTGAGGCGGTTGACCTCGAACGTCCCCAACTGCACGTTCAGGCGATCTATGAAAACCTTTACTTCGCCAGCGATTCTGAGAAAGACCGCTACTTCGCCAGCGGTTCTGAGAGGGCCGCTATTCCGTCAGCGGTTCAAGGAGGACCGTTATTTCACCAGCGGTTCTGGGAAGACCGTCACTCTCCCAGCGGTTCTGGGAGGACCGCTACTCCCCCAGCGGTTCTGAGAAGACCGTTACTCCTCCGGCGGTTCAGGGAGGACCGCTACTCCGCCAGCGGTTCTGAATGCGGGATGACCGGTGCGATGTTGCGCATGATTACGGCTTAGACGTGCACGCCATTATCGACGTGCATCAGATGTGTGGCAGCAATCGGGAGATACTGGTGCCAGATCGTCCAGGACTTCCACAAGAACAGAGGCATGATACTGGTGCCAGATCGTCCAGGACTTCCACAAGAACAGAGGCATCCGCTTCCTTCGCATCATCAGAAGACTGAATCGCAAGCTCAACTGTCCTGCTTTCCTCTGTCTCAAATGACGCATGGCGTGTGGTTGCGATCAATGGCAAGAGAGGTTGGAGTTGGTGGAGTTGTCCCCCTTCGCGGTTCGAATTTCACGAGGTTAGCTCACCGAGCCCTTTTGGATGAAGAATCGAGAAAGGAATACTTAATATATCGGAGTGCTTAATTGTTTCTAATGGAAAAAGGCGCCCAGAAGTTATCAGAATACACCAGTGTGTTCCTTAAGAGTTTGTACTGGAGTTCGCAAAACGTTTCCCGTCGTATCGTCACGTCACACGTCACACATCACACGTCACATGTCACATGTCGCCCTAGTCGCGCCGCCATTAGTCCACCACGGCCTTCGGTTTGGTGAGCCACACACGGGCCAACAGCAAACTGCACCGTCCACCTGCCATCACCATCCGCCTGCCGTTATCGTCCGCCTGCCATTACCATCCGCCTGCCGTTATCGTCCGTCTGCCATCACCATCCGCCTGCCGTTATCGTCCGCCTGCCATCACCATCCGCCTGCCGTTATCGTCCGCCTGCCATCACCATCCGCCTGCCATCACCATCCGCCTGCCGTCACCATCCGCCTGCCGTTATCGTCCGCCTGCCATCACCATCCGCCTGCCATCACCATCCGCCTGCCATCACCATCCGCCTGCCATCACCATCCGCCTGCCATCACCATCCGTCTGCCATCACCATCCGCCTGCCATCACCATCCGCCTGCCGTTATCGTCCGCCTGCCGTTATCATCCGCCTGCCGTCACCATCCGCCTGCCGTCACCATCCGCCTGCCGTTATCGTCCGCCTGCCATCACCATCCGCCTGCCATCACCATCCGCCTGCCATCACCATCCGCCTGCCAGCACCATCCGCCTGCCATCACCATCCGCCTGCCGTTATCGTCCGCCTGCCGTCACCATCCGCCTGCCGTCACCATCCGCCTGCCGTCACCATCCGCCTGCCGTTATCGTCCGCCTGCCGTTATCATCCGCCTGCCGTCACCATCCGCCTGCCATCACCATCCGCCTGCCGTCACCATCCGCCTGCCGTCACCATCCGCCTGCCATCACCATCCGCCTGCCGCCTGTCCGCCTGTCGTCACCGTCCGCCTGGCCTGCCGTCACCGGCGCACCTTTGCCGTAACTGGCGCATCCTCGCCGAAACTGGCGCACTGGGCACGTCCGGCTCGCTGAATCTAAGTTGCTTGTTGCTCGATGATGCGTGACGCGTTGGCCGACGTTGCGGTTGTTGTAGGCCGTGGGCGCCGCCACACTGATGGTGCCTGACGAACAAACGAGTGTTCGGCTCTTTTTACGACGCGTTCGACTGCTAGGCCATGTGGCGTCGTCAACCTCTTACACTGATCGGTCGCGGTTGATATAGGCGATAGACGCTGCCTCATTGGTGACACCTGATGTACTAAGTCACTGTTGTTTTAAACTAGGGGCGCAACCATTATTTTCTAAAGGCAGGGCCCGACCAAAGAAAATGTCATGAAACAAATACCGCTTTCAGCGCGCTTCGCGTGCATACAATTTATGGTTTTGCGCAGTAGATATGTAATATTTATTGTTTAGTCTGTTGTATGCTGGGTTGCTAAAGGGACATCGAGATGGGGGCGTCCCTTGGCTGCGTCTCTTGGCGCCGCCATATTGGTAATGCTTGACGCATTGGCCGACGTCACGGTTATTGTAAGCCATGGGCGCCGCCATATTCTCTCTTGTGATCGTGCGTTGGAGTCGAACACGTCATCAGACAGTGGTGACGACATGCCAGTGACATTGCACATCCTGATTGGTGCTGAGAAAGCCCTGCAGCGAACATCGGCCGAGTCCGTGCGTCTCGGTCGTCGACTGTGACAATACCATCATCTTATGTGTCGTGCGGCACGCATACGGATACAAGGCGTTCCGAGGTGCATGATCCCAAGATTACAAAGTTGCAAAATACTCAGGCTGGATGCAATTTACAGAAATTATAGATACATTTCCTGGTAAGAACTACTGCATGACCACTGCAGTCGATGCTCTTTAAACTCCTTATAAGCACTAGTCCTTCAAACTATTTCAATTCTGTAACATTGTAAACTTGAGATGTTCGAAGTTGTGGTTTTGTGTCCATCAGAACACTTGCACCTCCCTCAGCGGACAGCTTGATCCGCTGCTGGACTGCTGGCTATCTTTGTCCTATCCTATTCGAACAGTCATCCTCTTGTGTCATTGAGCCGGGAGGCTGCGAAGTCCAGCTGTTGTTCGAGGACAAAAACCCACCGGAGCACGAGTCTCCATTTGTCTTCGCCGTTACAATGGCGATTCATTAGCATCTTTGGATCGTTAGATCGTGAGACTATTGATTAAATTAGCCGCGCCGGACAGGCACCGGTGTTGTTCGCTCTGCTCATTGTCTACATCCCCGTGACGATACAAGACGTGAAGACACGACCAGACTCCACCAGCGATCCTTTGTTCCTAAGGTGTCGCCTGAAGCGTGCGGTGTTGAGGTGCCAATGCAGGCGATACTTCAGTGCACCTGATGCCATGGTCAGTCGGCGCAGGTGGTGAAGCACAGTCTGAAACTGCTGCACTTCTACATCAGCTCTGCGGTTCCAGCCGTGATTCCAACCCCGATCCCACCTGACACGTTATAATGTGTCGTCTGTCAGTCCTGGGCATCAGTAGATAGGTGAACAAGAACACACCAAAAATTGTCTTAGCGACCCCGAGGACCCTTTTCCAAAACCACAGTGCGAAGCAACACTTAAAGAGTGCATGTAACACTTGTCTGGCTAAGGCAGGCCTGTGGCACAATGCTTTCTCCAATGTGTAGTGGAAAACTATTGAATTTGTAAAAATTGCATGGGAATGCGCAAATTAACATACCAGTGTGGACGTGTAAGGGGCGGTTGTCCCTTGTGTGCGACTCTGGGAGGCCGCTGGTGTGGAGGGGAGGGTGGTGGTTATTTCCCTGGGTACGACTCTGCGGGGGCGGTGGTGTGAAGGGCAGACGGTTACGACGGTAGGTACGCCTCTGGAATGACCGCGACGTTGGTCATTGGCTCGTTGCGGAGTTGTTGGTGATTGGTGGTGACGGGGTGATGCCCCGCCCACAGCAAGTGACATCTCTGCACTGATCGCTTCAGCGCCGTCGTGACGGGGTGACGCCTCACCCACAGTGAGTGACATATCTGCACTGATTGTTTCAGATTTCCATCACCAACGGCAACGGTCACCCGGCCGGTCAGGGGGTGGAGTCTCCCGAGTCACATGGCCCCTGGTCGGAGCGGCCATTGGACGGCGAGCGGCTGGAGGCGGAGTCCGACAGCGAAGGGTCCATCCACAGCCCGGAGACGGGCGGTGACAAGCCAGCAGGCCCCGCCCCCGACGATGGCAAACACTCACTATTGCAGTATGCTATGCTTCACTTCCGGGATGCAGAGGAGAAGTGAGTTGATGGTTGGCACCGACTTCCTTTCCTCTCGTTTGCTCTTCGAGGCGAGTGTCTTCGCAAGGAAGTCGTATGCTCAACAAGTTCTTGCACGCTTCCTTTTCCGGTAGGCTTTAATTAATGGCCATTCATGACCGCCACGATACGTAGGTATTGCGTGCTGTGCATGCTGTGCGTGCTGTGCATGCTGTGCGTGCTGTGCACTATGCATTGCGTGCTGTGCACTCACTCAGGCACTTCGCTAGATATACTCTCACGGCATACTGCACATGATACCAACACGACACCCTTCACTAGGCTTCTCACGACATTCTTCTTCTCACGACATTCTTCTTCTCACGACATTCTTCTTCTCACGACATTCTTCACATGATATCCACGCGACACCCTTTACTAGAACCAACGCTTCTCCCGTCATCAGATACTCAAACGGCGCCATTACTGGGCGCTTCGATTTATTAGACACTAGCCTAGAACCCTCCAGTGCACACCCAGTCACCTTCATCGAGAAACTGTAAGTCCAAATAATCAATAATTTCACTGGGTCCTCATCGGTTAAAATAACCTTCGCTAATAAACTGTTTATTTTCGAGATAATATGCTTCGTCCTCAGCTTGATCGGTTGGCCGATAGCCTCAATGTCCCCTGGATCTGCCTGTCGGCACCACGTGACATGCGCTTTCCGCTCTGACGGTCGTCCTCTGTCCAGGTACAACATGCTGAGGAGTGAGGACGGAGAGATCACCGGCTCCATCAAACACGAGAGCAAGAAGAAGGGCAAGAAGAAAGGCAAGGACGACTGGACGTGGCGTGAACAGGTGAGTTTGCCGCAGAGTGGCTGGGCAGGTGAGAACGTGAGGTCCGTCGCTTACACCTTCGGCGCTGGCGCTAGAGGTGGTCAAGATCTGGCGTTGTCTTTTCCCACCATAATTATCAGCAGGAGTCCAGTACGACCTGCATCGACACGCTACGACCTACACCAGTATAATACTACCTACATCAGTCCAGTACGATCTGCATCAGTCCAATACGACCTACATCGGTCCAGTACGACCTACATCGGTCCAGTACGACCTACATCGGTCCAGAACGACTTACATCAGTCCAGTACGGCCTACAGCTGTCCAGTATGACCTGCAGCTATCCAGTACGGCCTACACCAGTCCAGTACGACATACACCAGTCCAGTACGACCTACAGTACGACTGGGGCGACAGCATAGATCATCATAAGAGGCAGTTAGTGGTTGTGTGTTGTGGATGCATCGTATTACTAGACTGCAGACTCAAGAAAGCCGTATTATTTTTTTACATGCCCAGCGAAACATTGCAGACGGCAGCCAGCTTTAGATGCGCAAGCAAAGGTGCTGATGGTCATGATGATGATGATGTTGTTGATGATGGTGGTTTGGGGCGCGTCAACTTCTAAAGCCATTTTGAGCTCAAGTATATATTTTCGAAAGTTCGTGTATGATGGCCAAGGCAAGGCGTATATTGATCCGTGCAGTCAAATCAGGTTTTTTTTACAACTGATGCCAAATGGAGTAATATCGTTATTTTCGAACCATGTTTGTCGTAATGCTTACTGGCTTTAAATGGGGCAGGGTCGTATACTGAGCAGATGTTGTTTCGTGAACCCTGGTCTCACGATCCGATTCGTTAATTCCAGTTCAACGGCAGCATTTTGACGGAGAGTTCAGCGTGCCGCCGATGCACCGACACGGCCGTCCCGTAGACACGGTAGTTCGTCCCGGGCCTTATCGGGCCAGTTGCCAACTGACCCTGTCAGCCCTAAATGCGATTTCGTGAAGCGACTCGAACCCTGTATTGCCAGGCCAGAGGAGACCAATGCAGGCCAGCGCTCTATTCTTTCTCCACGACCCTACCCTGCTGAACATTCACGCGTTCTGGCTCAGGAAAAGGCTAAGGCTTTCATTCTTGCTGGCATGGTAAAACAATGGGCTTATTTTGCTTCAATTTGCACCATAGCGGCTCACCGTGTCGCGGAAAACATCAAACCGAACTTCCAACTATCGTTGTCATCTTCCCGAACCTCACCACCCCACACCTACCCACACCGATCCTAACTGACCTCCATTGACTCTGGCCTCATCTCACTTATCTTCAATGATGCTCATTAATCCTCATTGACACTCACTGACCTTTGCTGAATCTTACTGACCCTCGCTGACCCTCACTGACCCATACTGACCCTCACTGACCCTCACCGAATCTTTCTGACCCTCCCCGAACCTTCGGATCCCCACTGATTCTCACTGACACACAGACTGACGCTGCCGGCAACCTCTGTTGGCAGGTCGAGATGGTCAAATGGACCATCCAGCCACTGCAGGCTTCGCTGCTCAAGCTGGAGTCTGGAGAGATGAACAAGCAGGCGCAGGAGACGTTCCTCTCCATCCAGAGGTACATGGGCGACCAGCCGATGGCCAAGAACATGACCGAGGTCGACTGCGTCTACACCATCTTGATGGTGAGTTCAGCTGCACTGGTGTGATGGTGGGCCACTCGATGACTATGCATGCAGAGCACGGGTCAACCGGTGCTGGTGTGACACTAGTGTTGCGCTGTGTGCTGGTAACGACGGCATAAATTACTCCATGTTAATGTTGGATTAATTGCATTTGACTAATGAAGAGATGGCCCGGTTAGATGTGATTGGGAGTGGTACATGGGAGCTTTAATGTGCTGATGTAGGTTGTGTTCGATTGACTGTGATGTTGTATTATGCAATGAGTCAGTCCAGGGCGGTGGAAATATACCAGACACAATCTCCTAAACTTATAATCATCTGATGGCGCGTCGGGTATTATAAAATGCATGCCAAGGAACAGCTTTGTGTGGACATACAGAACACGTACACATACATATGTGCTAATGTACACATACAGAACACGTACACAGACAGAACACGTACGTAAACACGTTACAAATGGCAGGACGTGATGGCACAGTAGTCACACAAAGAAGATAACGTGGTGACTGAGGTGGATATAGGTTCAATATTTCAGCCGGTAGCGGTGCGCCACAAAGGAAACTGCACGTCAAATTACTTGATCATCTTAATTACCTTCCTGATTAATCGAATAGTTATTCCATGAACAGAGTAATTGGTCTTGTTTAATTCATTACTTGTCCAGCAGCAACACCGCCACCGATGATGTCTCAAGGGTGAAGTGTTATCGTGATAGTTAAGTTGTATTCTAGCGTGACGGCTACATATTGTTGCTCTGGACAGTATCCTCAGGGTCTCGGCGCCATCATGTGCTACTTACATGAGTTTCATGAAAGGAGTAATTACTATGCTAGTTGTAATGAAGCATTTTGTATCACGTGCTCACTGGTAAGTTTTCAAGTCTCACGACTTCTCCTGTAAAAGGCTGGAAATGCTGTTGGAGTTTATGGGCAATAAACAGAAGTATTCATTGTAAATGCATGCATGCTTGTGTCTGCATCGTGAGCACACTGTAATATGACGATAATTAGCACGAACTACTAATTCACTCCACACGACATCAAAAACACTTCTTTCATGCTGATTAAGCTGTGCTAATGAAGTGAACGAACAAGCTGTGTTGATCTATTAAGATACTGTTGTTTGAAACTCGAGCTGTCCATCAATAAAAAGCTGATTTGGAACTAGGCCATCGGCTAAATACGGTTGTTGCCGTTCTAGAGTGTGGAAATTAAGAGACCAGTCGCGGTAATCGTACCGGCGCGATTCAAAGCTCTACGCATCTGAAGTCTGCATGCACCCTGATCTGTATGCAACTGGAGTCTGCACGTAACCAGAGACCGCAATCACTTGTTTTCTGGATTTAATGGTGTGTACATAAATGTAGCTTATAGTTGCAAAGTTTACCATGGCGATGAGATACAACACATTTTTGTTTCGCTATGCAATTGTTGGTATCTGTGCGCTGTGTAATGGCAGCCGTTCCTTCTTGCACCACTTACCGATGTTGCATTTGCTTGGTTAAATTGACATAACCATATTGGTTCGCACATTGGACAGCATCGGCCATATCGGTGCCGCCTGCTTCGCGTCAACATCTGAACCTCAGCAGAACATCGAACGTGCTCTCACAGTCGTGCTGCAGAACAAAGAACGCTTGCCACCAACACTAGTCCCACACTGTTCCAGCACTGGTCTACACCGGTGTATGCTGGTCCACACTGGTCCACACTGGTCCCACGCTGGTATAACACTGGTCTACACTTGTCTAAGCTGGTCAACATCCACACTGGTCTACACTGGTCTACACCCACATTGGTCTACACCCCCACTGGTCTACACCCACACTGGTCTACACCCACACTGGTCTGCACTAGTCTACACCCACACTGGTCTACACCAGTCTACACCCACACTGGTCTACACCAGTCTACACCCACACTGGTCTACACCCACACTGGTCTACACCCACACTAGTCTACACCAGTCTACACCCACACTGGTCTGCACTAGTCTACACCCACACTGGTCTACACCAGTCTACACCCACACTGGTCTACAATGTTCCACGTCATCACGATACGGCCATGGATGCACCGGTTTTGTTTTAGGGGTGCCTTTACAGCCCTGAATTCTATCGATCAACCCCATTGAACTCTATGAGAAAGCACCCCTGACAGCTTGCAGAGTGTATCAATGCTGTTATAAATGGAAAAGCGCTCCTTCAAATGTATGCGGTACAATCAAGTGACACTGATGTTTGAACGTTACTGTATTTGCGGCGTCGGCTTCCACTGTCCTTTCCACTGTGTTGTGCCGCCCGGGCTTGCTGCTGGCCGACGCCCTGTTCTGGCGCCTGGTTTTTACGTGCGTGCCCCTGGGCTCAGGTCTAGCGGGCAGACCAGACTTACAGGCTGCTTTCCCGACAGCGAAGGTGAAACTTGGCGTAAAAACTCGGCGTAGTGGTTTGATGGAGGCTCCTGTTTTCCCGACTCCTGTCTCACGGCCTGCGGAGGCTCCTGCTATTGATTGATGACAATGTATGGGTCGTTTTTCGCCCTAATACATTACCAGACAACAAGCAAATGTGATGTGAAGGCGTTGCGAGAGGATAATCTCGAGATCGAAAAGAGACAGCCGGCTGGCACCGTAAGAAGGGTAGTTGATCAGGGTATTGCATAGGTTCTAATTTTTAATTGCGCGCACAACGATCGAACTATTGAAATTACAATCACATGCAACGTGATAATTATTGTACTCATGTGCAAATATTTCCAAAATCTTCACAGACAACGGTGGCAGCGTCACTACAGCGATGACTGCAAATCAAAGTGTAGAGGATACTTAATACAAATTATTTGTATTGATTAGCAAAACGGGACTTCCGATTGTCTTCCGATTAAATTGTCACTTATTTGTTATCCGCGAAGTACGAATAAAATAAGAATGCGAAGTGTGTATAATTGCATCACTTGACAAAGCAAGTATTGCAGGCGCTTGCCTGTCCCAATGTCAGTTTGCTTGGTAGACTCTGTCACAATCCAACACAAACCCGCTGCAAGAGTTCGGTCGAAAGGTGTACAATTACGACGTCCAGGCTATATGTGATGAAATGCATGACGTTTTCCATCCCTTCACGCCCATCCATGTGTCTCTCCGTCGGAAAACAGAAACTATCATTTAAATTTCGCTCCTCTGGTCATTTCGCCTTTTAAATAACGCTGAATAAACACTACTGGAAGACATTTATTTCCAAATTGAGTTAACTCTTAAATAAGAGCATGCTGACGAGCGACGAATGGAGCCATTGCCACATCGTCAGCTCGACGGTGGGTTGAGGAAGATCGTATGTTAAAAGGAAAGCACTGCTGGAGAGAAAGGAATATGTTGAAGTTGGACTCGAGGCACATCGATAGCGCAGCTCCAAAGCTGTCCAGATGTGCACCCAAGGAGAAAACTTGTGTTTACCTAACTGGATCTATCACATACCAGCCCTGGTAGGGAGGGAGGGAACTCTACCACTAGGTGAGGTGGGAGGGCGGTTGGAGGAGCAGCCTTCTGACTTTTGAAGGACTTGCCTCCCAGACCAAATGTTAAATATAGATTTGTTGGAGGCCTTCAGTGGGGTTCGGTGGTACCAACAACACACATCTTGCGGCAGTGCTCAGCGTCCTGATCACAATGAAACCTGCGCTATAAACCAGTTAGTTTTGCTTGGGCCTCAGTATTTCTCAACCGCAGGTATAAGTTACAGTCGTCTCAAGGATTGGGTGACTTTTAGTCGATGTTTCTCCTACATTCTCAGAGTGCATTCGTAGTCAAGTGCGTCTACGAGCCATACGCGCCATGCTTGAGGCTGTGCCACATGGTGGCTGTAGCTAAGGCTCAGGCTGCCGCACCTGACCTGACCCGGCCCTGACCTCAGGCGTGCCCCACGGTGGCTACAACTAAGGTTCAGTCTGCCGCACCTGACCTGACCCGGCCCTGACCTCAGGCGTGCCCCACGGTGGCTACAACTAAGGTTCAGTCTGCTGCACCTGACCTGACCCGGCTCTGCCCTCAGGCGGTCCACACAGTGGCTACAACTAAGGTTCAGTCTGCTGCACCTGACCTGACCCGGCTCTGCCCTCAGGCGGTCCACACAGTGGCTACAACTAAGGCTCAGTCTGCTGCATCTGACCTGACCCGGCTCTGCCCTCAGGCGGTCCACACAGTGGCTACAACTAAGGTTCAGTCTGCTGCACCTGACCTGACCCGACTCTGCCCTCAGACGCGCCACACGGTGGCTATAGCTCAGGCTCGTGCTAGCGCACGGGTGGTGCCCTGACCTGACCTGACCCGACCCGGCTCCGCCCTCAGGCGTGCCACCGGTTCCCGCCGCTGCGGGACGAGGTGTTTTGCCAGCTGATGCGGCAGACCACCAGCAACAAGTCGGCCCAAGCCGACTCCTGCCAGCGCGGCTGGCGCCTCTTCAGCATCGTGGCCGCCTACTTCGCCTGCTCCGACGGACTGCGGCCCTACCTCTTCAAGTACCTCGAGACGGCCGCCTACGACAAGCGACGGGCCTACCACGGCAAGTGCTGCCACCTATACGGAGTCGGAGCCGTCAACGACGCTAGCGCTTCTGCAGACACGAACTTGGAACATAACAGCTTCACATTGGGATGATACCAAACAAGGGGCCGGGGTGGGGGTGGCTAATCCCACACCCGGGATCTCCAGTCATGATCTTCCGCAAAATGAATTGCAATTACAATTCAGGTATTGTTTTGCACTCATGCAACCAGTGCAGAATGGTCATTGCACCCTTGTTCGGCAATCACCATTAACAGCAATCAAAAGATGGGGAAATATCAGGACACGACTACGGCAGATGCCGTCCCAAGGCCTTATCATCCTGCCGCTGTGTCGCCACGCCCCCGTCCTCCCTCCTGTGTCACAGGAGTATCGTTACCGCCGACCTTCTAGTGTTGTTGGATGCTGGCAGATCCCGCGGTGCGGGCCACCTGCCGCTACACGTGTGGCAATTACCCCGTCAACGCACTCCAGCTTATCCCGTTAGCCACGTATTTGTGATTGAGATTCCGTCATTCTTGAGAAATTCGTGGTAGCATTTGTGTGGTTTCGGGGCGCATCGACTGCGTAGGTCATATAGCGCGTGATAGTATTTGAGCGTCGACTGGGAGCTGCTATATATGGCTAAGGTTGATATATAAATGTACAAAATATCACAATACCTCCGCTGTCGACCATCTCAATGTATCTCCTACCAGCCTCACTTCCTGACTTCAGCTCCGATCCCTGGCCTCGCGTCCCGATCCCTCCACAATCTGGCCGACTCCCAGGTTCCCAGGCCATGCTGACTCCTGGAATTTCAGGGCCATGTCTTTCTCTAATCCCTGAACTACCTGTTACCCCCATCCCAGCTGACGCCCGGCTCCCTCTGATTTCCGGTTCACTTGGCCCCTATATGTCCCTTGACCTCTCAGGTGACTTCCTTAGATCCCTTAGATCCCTTAGATCCTTTGACCTTCTTATGTCCCTTGACTCCGAACTATCGCTGACTTCTGTCCGCTCGGATCCCTGACTGTCTCCATTCCCCTGGCTCTGTTGATCTCGTTCATAAAACCTCAGGTCCACATTGATCCCTCCCCCTACTCTCGCAGGTACGCCAATGGTCTGCCTCTGATCTCTCTCCCCAACCCCAGACCTAGACTGACCCCCCCTCTGCCCCGCAGGTACGGCAATGGTCTGCCTGCAGAACCTGCGCAAGACCTTCCGGTTCGGCGGCCGTAAGAACGTGCCGAGCATCGAGGAGATCACCGCCATCACGGCCGGCCGCAACTCCAAACGGCAGATCTACCGGCTGCCGGGCGGCACCGAGCGTGTCATCAACACCAAGAGCACCAGCGTGGTGCAGGTGAGCCGCGGGGGTCACCAACACCAAGAGCACCAGCGTGGTGCAGGTGAGCTGCGGGGGTCACCAACACCAAGAGCACCAGCGTGGTGCAGGTGAGCCGCGGGGGGTCACCAACACCAAGAGCACCAGCGTGGTGCAGGTGAGCCGCGGGGGTCACCAACACCAAGAGCACCAGCGTGTTGCAGGTGAGCCGCGGGGGTCACCAACACCAAGAGCACCAGCGTGGTGCAGGTGAGCCGCGGGGGTCATCAACACCAAGAGCACCAGCGTGGTGCAGGTGAGCCGCGGGGGTCACCAACACCAAGAGCACCAGCGTGGTGCAGGTGAGCCGCGGGGGTCACCAACACCAAGAGCACCAGCGTGGTGCAGGTGAGCCGCGGGGGTCACCAACACCAAGAGCACCAGCGTGGTGCAGGTGAGCCGCGGGGGTCATCAACACCAAGAGCACCAGCGTGGTGCAGGTGAGCCGCGGGGGTCATCAACACCAAGAGCACCAGCGTGGTGCAGGTGAGCCGCGGGGGTCATCAACACCAAGAGCACCAGCGTGGTGGAGGTGAGCCGCGGGGGTCACCAACACCAAGAGCACCAGCGTGGTGCAGGTGAGCCGCGGGGGTCATCAACACCAAGAGCACCAGCGTGGTGCAGGTGAGCCGCGGGGGTCATCAACACCAAGAGCACCAGCGTGGTGCAGGTGAGCCGCGGGGGACGTCTTGACTCTGGTTGGAGGCGAGGATCTTGGACTTGACTCGGGCTGGAGGCGAGGATCTTAGCTGGATGCGAGTTGTAGGGGAACACGTCTGCGACAGGATCTGTGTGATCTGATGCACACCAGCTAGGTATGACAACTGCATGGTGCTATGCCGCTGCCACCACCAGTGTACCAGTCGCCGATGGATGCATAGAAGGGGAAATAGACCATTGTCTCGTGGCGGGTTTAGGGAAGGGGGAATAGACTAGAATAGAAAGGGGGAAATTGTTCGCTGGTGGATTCCGGGAATACATTTTCAGACATCATCTTTGTAAATTGCCATCAATCTTGAGAATGACAGCTTACAACTATAATTATACCAAATGCTCATGCCGGCACAATACCCTAAAGCAAGGATTGCTGATTTTGACAACTTTCCGCTGTAGAACTAAGTGTCCTGCCCCTCCCACACCATTTTCCTCTCCCTTTGGCAGTTCGTCACCAATACCAAGCATGGTACACTAAAGCTGGCTTATAGACAATGGCGACGCTACGTGTACACCTTGCATAGCATAGCTAGTCATGTCGCAAAACAGAGTCGCAAGCATGCCATTGGAAACACCTCTCGGGTTCGCCACAGATCACTGAGCAACGTCTCGTGTTGGCAGGACATCATCGAGGACATCTGCTCAGTGATCAAAATCCGCTCGCGGGACGAGATGGAGGAGTTCTCGCTCTACTGCATCGTGGAGGGCGACACGTTCACGATGCCGCTGGCGCGAGAGGAGTACATACTGGACGTCACCACCGAGCTGCAGAAGAACGAACAGGTAACCACGTGACCTGTGACGTCAGATGTGGTGCTGGTGACGTTGACGTGGTGCACAGCTGGTGAGGTGAGGTGGCCTTTGTGCCAGTGCAGCGGGCTAGCCATGGTATTGTTAAATGTGGTGCCAAGCGAGTGGGAGTGCGATAAGAGCTTTGTTTCTAAGGTATTTTGATGCCAATTTATCCTGGCTGGTCAAAACAGATTAGTATTTCGCCCGATCGGTGACAATTGCCATGCGATTTGGTACGTTGGCAGTGGAAGTAGTGTCTGCATTAGTGTGCACGCAGTATCACACATTCAGTATGGATGCTTTAAAATAAGCTTATATAGAATTAGACATCGAAGCATAACCATAACTACCATTATGATCGGTGCACTCTAAGGGTCAAATATCCAAACAATAACCAACTGGAGGTCGACGTCGATACCTAAGGAGGCCATAAGTCCAATGTGAAAGAACTCATCTGTGACTGAAGTTTAGATTAGGCTAGTATCTGGTACAGATCCAGGCTCAGGTCCATGTCTGCTGGTCGGGTCAGGGCCGATATGCTCACTCTAGTGTTTTGTTTTCTTCTGTTGGCTCTGTTCTGCGCCTTGTTCGTGTTTGTCTGCGGCCATGCCTAGTGACGCCAGCGTGCCATCTGTCGGCAGATTTTCTACCTGATCTTCTGCCGGTCGGTGTGGTACTTCCCGCTGCGGCTGGACTCTCCGCTCTATGTGGAGGTGGTCTTCAACCAGATCGCGCCGGACTACCTGGAGGGTCTGCTGCTGGTGATGCCCGGAGAGACGCTGCACGAGGAGATAGTGGTGGGTAGTGTGCCAGACACTAGCAACAGCAACAGACCTGGAGGGTCTGTTGCTGGTGATGCCTGGAGAGACGCTGGACGAGGAGGTAGTGGTGGGTGGTGTGGGTATACTGATTACGTGTACAACTGGGGATGCTCGGTGGTGATCCGCGAGAAGCGGCGTGTTAGAGCAGTTGTTCCCCGTTGCAAGATATCTCTAATGATGCTAACTCGAACCGTCCTCAGTACATGTCTGACGTTACTTCTGTACCTCTGATATCTCATGCCAAACCTCTGATGTTCTCATCCCCTGCCGCTCACAGTGCAACTCTAGCCTCCCTCACAAATCTCCCTGAAGTCCCACCTCCCCTCGCCACAATACAACTCTGACCTGCTTCGACACTTCCGTGCCACTATACCTCACCGCCCACAGTACATCTCCCGCATCCTACCACTGGCGTTATCACCCCAGACCGCCGGTAGTACGACATCTCCCGACCCTACTACTGACGTCATCACCAAAACGCCCGCAGTATATCCTCATACCATACCACTGACGCCATCGCCCGCAGTACGATATCTCCCACACCCTACCACTGACGCCATCGCCCGCAGTACGACATCTCCCGCACCCTACCACTGACGTCATCGCCCGCAGTACGACATCTCCCGTACTCTACCCCTGACGTGTCATGGCCTCCGTCCGTCCGCCCGCCCGCCCGCCCGCCCGCCCGCAGTACGACATCTCCCGTACTCTACCCCTGACGTGTCATGGCCTCCGTCCGTCCGCCCGCCCGCCCGCCCGCCCGCCCGCAGTACGACATCTCCCGTACTCTACCCCTGACGTGTCATGGCCTCCGTCCGCCCGCCCGCCCGCCCGCCCGCCCGCCCGCAGTACGACATTTCCCACACCCTACCACTGACCCCATCGCCCGCAGTACGACATCTCCCGTACTCTACCCCTGACGTCATGGCCTCCGTCCGTCCGTCCGTCCGTCCGTCCGTCCGTCCGTCCGTCCGTCCGCCCGCCCGCCCGCCCGCCCGCCCGCCCGCAGTACGACATCTCCCGCACCCTACCACTGACGTCATCGCCCGCAGTACGACATCTCCCGTACTCTACCCCTGACGTGTCATGGCCTCCGTCCGCCCGCCCGCCCGCCCGCCCGCCCGCAGTACGACATCTCCCGCACCCTACCACTGACGTCATCGCCTGCAGTACGACATCTCCCGTACTCTACCCCTGACGTGTCATGGCCTCCGTCCGTCCGCCCGCCCGCCCGCCCGCCCGCAGTACGACATCTCCCGCACCCTACCACTGACGTCATCGCCTGCAGTACGACATCTCCCGTACTCTACCCCTGACGTGTCATGGCCTCCGTCCGCCCGCCCGCCCGCAGTACGACATCTCCCGCACCCTACCACTGACGTCATCGCCCGCAGTACGACATCTCGCGCGTGGCGGCGCTGCTGCACCGGGCGGCCGACATGCGGGCGATGCCCACCATGAAGGAGACCAAGTACCTGCTGCCCAAGGCGGCGCTGATGGTGCGCGACATCAAGCCGCCGCAGTGGGTCAACATGGTGCAGGGCAGCTGGGCCGACGTCCAGCATAAGACGCCGATGGAGGCCAAGGCGGCCGTGCTGGGTGAGCTGCCACGCCACCCGGCTCGGTTGTGACGTCATCACGGCGGTGGAGAGTAATGACAGGTTGATGTGTGAGCTGAAAATGGCGCCGCTAGGACGGCGTGCTGTGCGAGGTTAAAATGGCGCCGCTAGGACGGCGTGCTGTGCGAGGTTAAAATGGCGCCGCTAGGACGGCGTGCTGTGCGAGGTTAAAATAGCGCCGTCAGGACGGCAAAATAACTGCGTCCGCACTGTTCGTCATCGGTTCGTCACCATTGCATTGCACACAGAGTGATCGTATACTCGCTTCCTCATTGATGCCGCCTGTATGCAGCCTTTTCTCTAAATCACATCCGCCATATTTTTGTCTTCGCTTAGTTCCGGGTCCTCTACATCCTCCCGCTTCCTCTACATCACAACTGTGTGACACTGCATGACGTCCTTGCCAATGCGCAGCACATCCATGTCACAGCCATACCACACCTACAACACATGTGTCACATCTGCGCCACACCAGCACAATACTCACCCTATACCTGCACCATAGCTGTACCATGTGTGCCCATCTCTACTTCTGGCTATGACTAGCAAATATCTGCCATATATGGACCACATCTTTACCACATGTGCCACACGTGCATGCTTACCACGTTAGCGCTACGTTTTCATGAGACCTGTACCACTTCCGTGGTAGTGGTTCAGTCAGACCTTCATCACATTTGTACCACGTCTGCATTACATCTGTACCACATCTGTACCACGTCTGTACCACGTCTTCATCACATCTGTACCGCGTCTTCATCACATCTGTACCACGTCTGCATCACATCTGCACCACATCTGTAGCACGTCTTCATCACGTCTGTACCACATCTGTACCACGTCCTGTCACGTCTGTATAACATCTGTGCCACGCCTTAACCACATCTGTACCACGTCTTCATCACATATGTACTACGTCTTCATCACGTCTGTACCATGTCTGCACCACATATGTACCACTGGACGCCACATGATCAATGGAGTCGATGCGCCCTGAAGCCCTAATAACTAACTAACATCTGTAACACATCTGTACGGCGTCTGCAGAGATCCTGGAGAACTGGCCGCTGTTCGGCTCGTCGTTCTTCGCCGTCAGTCGCGTGACCGACAGCCGGGAGGCGGTGGACCACATCCTGGCGCTGAACCGCGGCGGCGTCCACTTCCTGGACAGCGTCACACACGTGAGTGTCAGGTGCCGGGGGTACGCCACCGCGTGGTTGTGGTCCCGCGGCGGCGT